>BPLR01002617.1:0-100605 GCA_021605095.1 Caerostris extrusa | reverse complement strand
AAGAACTTTTTGCAATAGAGTGAAAAAAAAAGTAGGAATTGACTTAAATTTTTTTTTTTTATATTACTTGTTTTAACTCGATCCAGTAAAAATAGTTAGGAGGAAAATAGGATAAAATATAAAGGAATAAATTTTATGGTAGGAGGCCTTTGATATTTTAATATCACAAGCGTTGTTCGATTGAATCGTGTGATTTTTAGATTCATTCAAACTGCAACTAAACATTATTTTTCTCACATAGATAATCTTTATAAAAAGCTTGTTAACTTTCCTACTCTAGACTTAATCCTTCAGTTAAAAGTATCTCTTGAAGACACCATTATAAATTTGCAAAGGTCTTGTATCTTTGTCGTGTGGGTTCTTTTTCATAAAAAAAATGACGTATAGTGTGCTTTAAATTTTTACACAATTTACTGGCAAAACATATTAATAAACCCGTATAAAAAATATCAACTAAGTATAGTGACAATTAGACATGACATGTAGGGGCTTGATGGTCCAGTGGCTGGCACGCTAATACTCGGTACCACAGGTTTCGGGTTCGAATCCCAGACGAACCATGCACGTTTTTAGTGGTTCAGAATCCACTTTAAACAGTGGCCCCGGTCTCAGCGTCACAGATCCCAATCTGATTTTTCACCCACATCATTCCCGAACTGTAAAGGCTTGTTTCCACCGAGGCGTGATGCTGCGACGCGGCAGGGAA
The DNA here is from genome assembly GCA_021605095.1 of Caerostris extrusa. Taxonomy (NCBI): domain Eukaryota; kingdom Metazoa; phylum Arthropoda; class Arachnida; order Araneae; family Araneidae; genus Caerostris; species Caerostris extrusa. The sequence continues at coordinate 99,899 of BPLR01002617.1, read as the reverse complement.
GACATTTTTTTTGACTCGTTCACACAGAAGCTTCAGTGATCTCTTTTTACGCCTAGTGAAGTTCCAGTTACTTCTACTGGATGGCAGATCTGCTATTGGCTCACTCAAGTCACATGACGCGGCAAGCATTTGAGAGTTGAAAGTTGGGCAACTTCAAGCGGCGGCTTTGGGGTATAACGTGGCGAGGCTTGTGATGGATCAACGCCTCACGCCTCGGTCTTAACGAGTCTTAAAGGGCCACTCAGCTCTAGGCACAGTGATATGGTGTGGTGTAGTAGTAGTAGTAGACATAATAGGCGCATAGTAAGTGTTCTCCAAGTGTTTTCTTCACATATGCCACTTAACCTATGTGTCGCTTCCATAGGATTTACATTGCGCATGCGCCCAACTCATCAGTTCCTAACAATATTGATCTCTCAAATTTTTTACCAAACTACCTTTGTTGACTATCCTATAGAAGATATGCTTAAAGTATCAGGGAACAATTCACCCTCGAAAGTGGATGCATGTTCATTTCGGTATACTCCGCGCTTAATTTTTGCGAATATATTAAGCCGCGTCCAGACACAACGAAACAAAGACGTAGTTCCAGAACCAATATAAATCTTTTGTGTCTCAGTGTAGACAGAACCCTCGGAGTGATTCTTACTTGGTGTCTCCGTTTGAAACAAGCCACGTTATTTTTGACTGTGAATGACAGCTGATCGTAAATGGCGTCCTCGAGAATTACTTTAATGCGAGGGAAAATTGGCTCTGGTCGGAGCGGAAGGATACAGATAACTCCCTCCGAAAGTTCTGCCCTTACTGAGACAAACCGGTTTTTTAATTGGTTGGCGAGACTGACTCGCTATTTCTCGTGCTCTCGTACGAATACAAAATGAATATCTAACGGTGTATTAACAATTTTCGAAAAAAAAAGAAAGGGTTTTCAGAAGACTTTGCGGTGTTTTATGAACGAAATGCGATTTTAACAGCGACTACAATAACGTACGTTTTGAATGATAAAAAAAACCTATTTACCCGAATGACAATAATATTAATAGTTATATTTTAATTAGAACTATTAACTATTTACCTTAATGATAATATAGAACTACCTAACAATTGAACTACCAAATAAAAAAATTAACTAACAACCGAACTGCCAAATAAAAAACTATCTTACCTACTACTTCAAAACAATTAGATAATGACATCGTTTTTGTTTTCGAAGACAAAATTATCCTTAAACAGGAAACGCGTGTGTGAGAATTAAATGGAATGATTGACACAAAAATTGACAGCTTGAATTTCATCTTTTATTCTTAATCTACAAAAACTGCAAATTCAGAAAGTCATTGAGATAAAATAAAAATAAAGCATTGCTCTCATTTGCTATAACACCAACATCCACAATAGAGAGATACTGATTTTTGAAGTCAGAACTATTGATATACATTTTTGAATTTCACTTTTAGTTCTTCGTATGTCGTGAGTTCCACGAATTCTTCTCTTAAATTTGACTATCTTCTGTATCTACATTTGCAAAAGAATCTAAAATCCAATCTAATTTTTTACTCTCTTTTTGTAAACGCATCATTCAAATTGAAATGCATATACCCAATTAAAAACTCCAACCAATTTCTCATATAGAAGGTGATTTGCATCAAAACCAAACTTTCCGTACCATATTGAAACAAATATGAACACAACAAAAAATATGCAACCACTGAAGAAAATATAACATTACAATTTTTTATATCTGATGCACAGTTTTACAAAACGCTAATAAAATGCTGAAACTTGTAAGAAATTTTTTCTAAAATGCTTTTTTTTTTTCATTTTTACAAAACATTAATAAAATGCTTGAAACGTGTTGCCACTGAGCCTGACTCGTGGTTCATTGGCAACGTTAATAGCGTTAGATAAGCATTAGAGCTGAGATTCAATCCAGTGGCGGCACTGTTAAAAATAAAGGAGACTCGATGGCGTTTGTGATGTTCAACACCTTGGCTCATAAGTTGGACTACCTGGTGAGATTTTTCCGGGTTTTTCCCATACAATACGCAAATGCGGGGTAGTACCTTCTAAATTCCTCCCGGAAGGCACTGACATGGAGCCAATTCAGACTTCTACTTACGGGTGCTCCATTACAACAAAGGCTACATGTTTCCCACCATCCATGAATATACTACTCATGGGATGACCATCCCGCACTGCAGGACACTGAGGATTTCATTTCCGATATATGCAAATACAATACAATATGCAAATACGAGGTAACTACTCCTAAAAGTCATTCCGAAAGGTAACGCTCTCCTTTTTATAGGTATAGATAATGTGTAGCACTGTTTTAATATTTCGCATAATCAACTATTACGGAAGAGAGATGGTTGGAATTTTTTTGTTCTTGTAAAGGGGGTCTAGAAAGGTTAGGAAACTCTAAATTAAATAATCGCCGGTGAGCGTGAACCTGTACGTTCTATATCCACGGAACAATTTCGTCACCCTCGAGTCAGAACATCCGTTCTGACTCGAGGGTGACGAAACATCGATTACATCTATTTTGTTGGTGCAAGTGAATAGCCCTGTGCGCGAGTCTGTATTGAAAACAAAATGTTTCATTTTCGTAACTGAATGTTTCTCTTCAGAAATCGCCTGTGCTCGGAAGGTTTGAAGAGTTCACTAATTATTACAGATTGCAGTTTTTTAAATGTAATCGTTGTCCTTTTTTCCAGTTGACGTACAGAAATATATAGCTAAGGATATAAACTTCTAAATTTTATATTTTTAACTCTTATTTTCAGTGAATAGTTGTTACTATCCAGTTTTCTTTCATGTTCTGACACGAGGGTCTTGTTTTAATGAAATGTTTCGGCATGATTCTTACAATTATAAATAATTTTCAGAGATAACATATACATGAAAAAATAGCATTTAATACTACTTTATAAACATTGGAAATTAATATTTACAAGAAAAATGTGCTTCAAATAAAAATAACAGGAATTAGTCTTTTAATTAGCAACTTTAGCAGTTTTTTTATATTGGGGTTAAAACCAGTTATGTAAACAGAAATACAATGGCATAAGTTATTAAATCATTTTTCACTTCCTTCTATTAGCTCACACTCTCCCTATATATATCTTGTTCACATTTTCAATCGTTCGTGAAACACATTTTATTCATCCACTCAAGTTCAAATACATTTTTTCGAACTTGTAGTGAATAACAATGGATGTTAATGCAGTTTTTTCAAATATTAATTCATTCATTAAATTTAATTAATTCTTTTTATTTTTTTAGATTTAAGTTGCATATATCTACCAATAAATGGCGCCAGATAAACTTAAAAAATGAATGAAAATTATAAAGGACTTTCTGCGATAGAGTGAAAAAAAGTAGGAATTGACTTAAATTTTTTTATATATTACTTGTTTTTTGTAAGTACGTCGATGGGCCTCGGATTTCCTTTATATACATCATGAACAGCCAGTATAGAAGAGACAAAAAAAATTTCAATCCTCTCTTCCTAGTAGTTGATTATGCGAAATATTAAAATAATGTTACATAATATCTATACCTATTTTATCTGTCTATCTGTTGATTAAGAATCACAAAGTAGAAATTGATTAAAACGACCATCCGGAAAAATTTTTTTATTAAAATTTAAAAATAAACACAAAATAAGAAATAAAAAAAAATGAGGAAATGGTTGAAGCTGGTGGAATTTTAACAGTTTTTTAATGTCGACTACGAATTTCATCAACATCAGTTCGCAAATTGCCACGTTCAGTAATGTGTAGTCTGTTCCTCTCCTTAGACAGTAAATTACTATTACTATTTACTACTACTTTCTATTGCAGCTATTGAAAAGTGCACTGAACTCTCACACAGAAAAAGACATTAACAATATTAGCAGCCCTTATTCTATTATTTGTCGACAAAAATTCTTTTCGACAGTTTGTAAAAGTTTGCAAAAGTTTAGATTAAGATTACAAAGAAAAGATTACAAAATTTCGCAAAAACGGTTTGAGATTGTAATTGAATTGAATTGCAAACAGTACAAGAAATACAGATTACCACATTTGGCAACTAATCGCTCAGTTGGCGTAACAAAAGTCGCGAAATCCAACGGCCCCTATTTTGCGATTTGGCTTTAAGTAATATAAAATAATGAAAATTCTCCTTCTGCATAAGGAAGTTTAAGTGAATAAAAAATAAAAACAACATTAATGAAAATTCTCTTCATTAAAAATGTATTTCTATTTTTTATTGATTAAACAAATTTAAAGCTGTTTCATACTAAATTTCTATCTACTGAGGACATTTTTAGGCCACTTTCTATTACGACAGTTTTCTAAAAGACCTCTTCAATCCACATAAAGTTAATGCTTTGTGAAAAAAAAAAATATAAAGTAATTAAAATACAAAACAATGAAATAAAAAAGGAAGAAAAAATTGGTATTGGTATCTGCACAAATAACGACTGTCAAATAATATTCATGTTAATATAAAAAATATATGTGTCATTTTGAAAGAAAAATATATTGTTGTAACTATTGTTGCAAAAATGTTAAAATAAAATAATATAAGAAAGGAAATATTTATCCTGAACAATATCATTCAAAATTACTGAAACAATGTTCGTCACCAACAATAGAAGAAACAATACTAACAGGAAAATTATAAGTGAATTGTTTTAAAAGAAACGTTGGCGTGAACGAGTAAACTTGTTAGTTATAAAACTGCGATATATTTTGTATTACTAATGGAGGAGACCAGAGTTGTAAGCGTTATTTTTTTCACTGTTGGGCTCTTGCTTTTGGGGCAAGTATTATATTTGAAAACAATGTGGAGTTTAGTTCACATGGTATTTTTTATGTTCTTGATGAACATTACCATTAAGGAGAACGGAGGGTTCAGAGTTGCAATTAAGGGTCTAGATAACTGGGCCGCTGAGTATGTTTTTCGTATGAAATTTGGCAAATAAAAGCCATTTTCTTAATTCTAATTCGAATTTATGGGAAAATATATTCAAATTTCAGCCAAAATATTGTCGAAAATTTAAAAATGAAGTTGATTTGGAATTACTTGACTACTATAAAATATTAAAATTTACATTTCTATGAAGATTCATCTTTTTTCCGTGATAGCAATATTGCAATAATAAGAAATGCCTTATCTAAAAACCATCAAGTAATACAAAATATATATCAGTCGAAATGGATACATTGAAGTATGTATAATCATCATTAAGTTATGTTTGCAAAAGAAACTTGAGAATTCTCTACTGTGAATGAAATATTTTAAAATGTATTTCTATTTTACTGCTGTCATCTGCCCAAATCTGTAAGCAGCTGCATTTTTTACTTTATTTAATGTAAAAGTTTCACATCTGTTCCACGGACAAGTTAAAATCTATATCTCACAATAGGCTACTACCAACATTTCTGCTGCCAATGAATGTTTGCCTTTTTTCTAATGGGAAAATGCTGTGACTGCCTCAATGACCAAACAGCATTTTGAGGTACTATCTCCAACATATCTGCTGCTGTCATCTTCTACTTCCTTTTTGCGTCTCCGTCATGGAAATGAAATTGATTGTCAACGAACATTATGCTTGGCTTTCGATTTTCCTAATGGGCAAATGCTGTGTTTGCCTCAATGAACAAACGACATTTTGAGATGCTACTACCAACATTGCTCCTGCTGTTATCTTCTATTTCCTTTTGCGTCTCCGTCATGGAAATGAAATTGATTGTCAACGAACATTATGCTTGGCTTTCGATTTTCCTAATGGGCAAATGCTGTGTTTGCCTCAATGAACAAACGACATTTTGAGGTGCTACTACCAACATTGCTCCTGCTGTCATCTTCTACTTCCTTTTGCGTCTCTGTCATGGAAATGAAATTGATTGTCAACGAACATTATGCTTTTCCTAATGGCTTTCGATTTTCCTAATTTTGGGCAAATTGCTGTGTTTTCCTCAATGAACAAACGACATTTTGATTTTCCTAATGGTGCTGTGTTTGCTAATGAACAAACATTTTGAGATGCTACCTGCTGTTATCTTCTATTTCCTTTTGCGTCTCCGTCATGGAAATGAAATTGATTGTCAACGAACATTATGCTTGCCTTTCGATTTTCCTAATGGGCAAATGCTGTGTTTGCCTCAATGAACAAACGACATTTTGAGGTGCTACTACCAACATTGCTCCTGCTGTCATCTTCTATTTCCTTTTGCGTCTCCGTCATGGAAATGAAATTGATTGTCAACGAACATTATGCTTGGCTTTCGATTTTCCTAATGGGCAAATGCTGTGTTTGCCTCAATGAACAAACGACATTTTGAGGTGCTACTACCAACATTGCTCCTGCTGTCATCTTCTATTTCCTTTTGCGTCTCTGTCATGGAAATGAAATTGATTGTCAACGAACATTATGCTTGGCTTTCGATTTTCCTAATGGGCAAATGCTGTGTTTGCCTCAATGAACAAACAACATTTTGAGGTGCTACTACCAACATTGCTCCTGCTGTCATCTTCTACTTCCTTTTGCGTCTCTGTCATGGAAATGAAATTGATTGTCAACGAACATTATGCTTGGCTTTCGATTTTCCTAATGGGCAAATGCTGTGTTTGCCTCAATGAACAAAGCACATTTTGGGGTGCTACTACCAACATTGCTGCTGCTGTCATCTTCTACTTCCTTTTGCGTCTCCGTCATGGAAATGAAATTGATTGTCAACGAACATTATGTTTGGCAAATGCTGTGACTGCCTCAATGAACAAACGACATTTTGAGGTACTGCTACCAACATTTCTGCTGCTGTCCAATTTCCAATTTTTTCTGTTTCTTCTTTACGGGAACAACTATGATTGCTATGTATGGTGTAAATGATATTTTAATAAATGGACCTTTCGAGGTTCTATTATGATATTTGTTATTCTTTTTAGGTGTTATTAAGCTATTGTAATTCACTTAGAAGAAATAAAAAATTTTATCTCCCATTCACATGTTTGCATTATTTCATTATAATTTCTATACAATATTTTGTTTCATATCTTTTGCTTTTTACTGAAGATTTTATAAAATCACCGGACTCTTGGAGTCTTCCTTTCATGTTAGACAAATGAATTTTTCCGGGAAAAATAGGAAGTTCAAATCCAATTTTCCTGAATGTTTGGGAAGGTTTAGAGGAATATATGGAATCTAGAAAAAGTTTACTTATTAACCACTTTTTGGAGGTTAAGCATTTTTTGAATGAGAATTTTCGCCCAAATGCAGATGAACCACCTGAATTGATTCAGCTGATGATTCCCCTCCTATGATCTCTGCACTAACACAAAATTACATATTGTAACCTTTGAACTACATATTGACCATATATTATAATGAGTACATATGGTAGCCTTTGTGAAGCAATTCCTCATTGGCGCATTTACTCAGGAGCAGCCGACTCTAAAATGTGCACAAAAGGACAGTAGAGCGACATACCAAACCAAAGTAAACCAGCCGGCTCATGCTCTTCTGTCTATATTTCTCGATCACATATCCCTCTCTTAACACCCTTGGATCTTTAGTTGTGGGAGCATTTGTAGTCTCAGGTGAACACGAGCAGTCATTTACACTTGTAAGATGCTATCTTTCACAATAATATCTTCATACCTTCATCACAGGTATGCATGACAAATAGGTGAAAGAGTATGTTGATGGTGTGGTGATATGATTCAAAATGCGTGATTCATTGCCCTAAGTGACACATTAAACGATTGGTGCTTTTTTCGATAAATGTCCTCCAACGTTTAGGATGTGTTTTCTTATCAATGTTATGTGTGATTTTATTTTCGTTAAACGCCAATTCTTGAAGAAAAAAACATTCTCTTGGCGAACAATTTCAACGAATTTGTCTATGGAAAAAAATACCAACTAACACCTGACTTGGACTTTTATGCAAATCACTTATTTGCACAGAATTTTGGTCCTATTTTAAAAGGAATTTTGAAAGAGTCTAGTGTTTTTACTTGGCGAAAATATATTATATGATGCCTATTTGAGAATAAATATATTTATTATTACATTAAATCTCTTAGCACTATTTTAATGAAAAACGGTTAACTATTTAGATGTGTTATATTCATTATAAGTGTCATGTACTGAAAAAAATCTAATGTCATTTTTCTTTATTATTGGATTGGTGCACAATTATCAAGCATTTCTTTGGCATGCTATATTTTAATAAATATTTACCATATTTTATAAATTTATGAATGGAAATATCCTTTTACTCTTAAGTTATAAAAATGCGTGTCTATAATTATATTCATATTCGTCATATTATGCTTTGAAAAAGGAATGGAAAGCAGCTCAATCATTTCTCGATTTCAACGAAGTTTTCGGTGAGGGCACAATCAGCGAAAGTTGGTGCAGGAAATGGTTTGCCCGTTTTAAATCTGGCGACACTAGCTTGGAAGATAAGCCAGGAAGAGGTCGACCATTGCATTTCGACGACCAGACACTTTTGGCAATCATGGAAGGAGATGAAAGTTTGACATCTCGAATGCTGTCCGACAACTTCAATGTTGATCACTCAACCATCGTTCGTCGTCTCAAAAAGCTTGGAAATGTATGGAAATGGACTGGATGGGTCCCCCACGAACTCACCGACAACAATAAAGCTGAACGTGTCCGAATTTTTACCGATTTGCTTCAACGAAACGAGCTGGGTCAGTTTCTGAAGGTGTCTTGTCAGTGGGAATGAATCGTGGTTTCTCTTCAAAAATCTCAAAAGAAAGATCTGCGTTATGACGATTTCAATAACTTAGTGGCGGATGTCAAAGCATGGATTGCTTCCAAGAACCGTGAATTCTTTGCCAGTGGAATTGATTGTTTCCCAAGCAAATAGGAAGCAGTTGTTGAAGTAAATGGTGATTACTCTCCTCAGTAATAATTTAAAAATATTACTGTTGAATTTTTATGTTTCCTTTTTCATAATAAATAGTGCTCATGAACGCCTATTAATATCATTTAAAAACGCCTGATAATTATGCATCAACCCAATATATTGGTGCATAATTATTATTTTTTTTTTTGAGTTGTTTCTATAACCAAGCGCTGCCAGAGAAAATAAAACAAGCCTTTACCTCCATCGACATAATTTATTTTTTAAATAAGAAAAAATACCACACATTTTTTTTCTCTATAGTTTAAAATCTTGTTGTTCAGCCATTGTTTTGTAAAATTCTAAGCACTCCGGATTAACAATAGTCTCTTGGGCGTAAGGCATGTTGTTGATGATTTTCTTTACTACCACTTAAATCTTCTTTCCACTCATGTTATACTGAAAGAAAAATATCATAAATTCAACACTCAATAAAATCAAATAATTATTATAATGCCTGAAAGTTAAATGGTAATTTAATCAAAGCATAGCCACAATCGATATACAACAGACAATTTCTCGATTCTTCGATTATGTGATTTTCAATAATGCAGTTTGTGTAGGAATAATCCTACACGAACAATAAAAAACATCAGAATCATTTCTTAACCCAGAAAGGAATATTGTAAGAATAATTGAGATTTTAAGGTTGTCCAATTGAAAATTTATATTTCACAGCGTTCTTTAAAAACAAGAAAAAAACCTTTTAAAGTCGATTCCTATTTTTTTTTTTTTTTCAATATATTGCAAAAAGTCCTTTATAAATAATTTTCATTCATTTTTTTAACTTTATCTGGCGCCATCTATTGGTAGATATATGCAACTTAAATCTAAAAAAAAAAATTAATTAATTAAATTTAATGAATGAATTAATATTTGAAAAAACTGTATGAACATCCAGTGTCACCCACTGCAAGCTCAAAGGTAGATAGGGTGACATATTGAAATGAGAACCTTAGCACTCTTTTTTTTTCTAATACAGCTGACAAACACTTATACAGTAGTCTTGTTTAGGGTACAGCCAGAAGTCGCCCGGTGTGAAAACGGTGGTCGTGGAACAATATGGGTTTCATTTTTGGCTAAAAAGTCGCGAAAAATTAATGCAGTGTGAGCTGGCGCATTCAGTGTTTCCGATACCAATCGAGATTTGACGCGTTTGAGGCCCAAAATGGAATGGACTTATGCTTTTGAAATTCCAACATCATCAGCAAGGTCTCTAATTTTAAATCGACCACTTGAAAGTTCCAATTATTTAATTTTTCGGACGTGAGTTTCGTCGGTTGAGGTTGGTGGTCGACCAGAGGGCTCTTCGTCGTCTTCAACGCGTTCTCTGCCTTCTTTGAACTGTTTGTACCACTTCTAAACATTTCTTTCCTATATAGGAATGCCCACCGAATGCCTTCTGCAACATTCTATACGTTTCCGCTAACAAAATTGAATGCAAGTTCTTTGCTCAATTTATTCAGACATTTGAAAAATCGGCGGAATCAGTTTTAGCGTCTCACAAAGCCAAGCGTAACTGAAACACTAATGAATATTTTGACGTCAAATTTCACACAGGTGTCAAGGACAGTGCCAGCAATATAAAAAAGAAAAAGAAAAAAATTGAAATTCCATAAGCCAGGGGAATTTTAAATTGGAAATTGGTTTTACTTTTTGAACACAGTAGTAGTAAAAAAATTGCTTATTGGGCAGTTTAAGCTCGCTGTGAAGCAGAGACTTGTGTTTACGTTCCCTTGAAATCATTTCGTGATGGGAGAGAGTTCTTCACTCGCCGCCTTCAATCGGAGATAAGCAATCGGAAAAACCTTTTTCATTTTGTTAAAAAGTATCTTTGACCTATCTATATCTATCAGAAAGGTTTTTCCACGATTTCATTTGAGGGGTTTTCCAAAACTGTTCTGCATAATATCAAGTTTTTCGAGTTCAAACTGAGAAAGCGCTCTGTCTGAAGACTGGAAGAGAAGAGATCTTGTTCGATCTTCATAATGTGAGTTTTTTTAATATATATTTTTATTGAGAAAAATTTATTCGTTTGTAAATTAACAATAAGTTTTTTCTCTAATTTAATTGAAAAACTTGTTTAAAAGAATAGAACATGTAATATATAAAAAAAAAGAATTTTTAAGTCAATTCCTACTTGGTCAACAAAGAAACATTTTATTTTAGTTACTTTTCATTAAATAATTACAATGAGTATAAATATGCATATACATATGACAGAATCAGAGTATTAAGTGGCAAAGTAGAAAGCGAATTTCCTTGCAATTTTCCATTTTCCTTTCTATATAGGGTGTTGGACTATTATTTTTGTTTGTTACTAGTTATTCGCTTTTTATTTATTATTATTTTTTTTTCGTTTCTAATTTATGAAGCTGATGGTGGTCTATAATTTCTCAATCTATCCATCTCTTGTAATGCTTCATTATTGCAAGGAACCTTTCCAGTGAGTTTCGAGCAGTCCAGTTCTTCAATTAATAGTCCATCTAATGATTTCACACGACCCAAGGCGACATATGCTTGACCTGCTGCGAAGAGTTTTCGTCCTAGATATATTAGTGCATAATCTACAGTGCCACCTTGAATCTTATGTACTGTTGATAGAATGGTAGTATTCTTCATTCGGCAGTACCGTAGCTGCGTTTGGCGGAGAATTGCACTGATATTGTTTTGATTCTAATTAAATTTAATGAATGAATTAATATTTGAAAAAATTGTATTAACATAAAGTGTCATCCACTACAAGTTTAAAAAAATGTATTTGCACCCGAGTGGATGAATAAAGAGTATTTTATGAACGATTGAAAATTTGAACAAGATATATATAGGGAGAGTGGGAACTAATATTAGGAATTGAAAAATAGAAAAGAAAGGTTTTCAATTCAAGTTGAAATTTTCCTCTTACATCTGGTGCCATCTATTGGTAGATACATGCAACTTAAATCTAAAAAAACCTAAAATTTATTAATTAAATTTAATGAGTGAATTTATATTTGAAAAAACTCCATTAACATCAAATGTCATCCACTACAAGCTTAAAAAGATGTATCTGAACGTGAGTGGACGAATAAAAAATATTTTATGAACGATTGAAAATTTGAACAAGATATATAAATACATATCGGGAGAGTGTGAACTAATAGTAGGAATTGAAAAAGGATAAAAGAGTTTAGAAATGTAATATTACCATAATAATTAAAATAACCATTAAAGAAAACGATTAAGAGATTAAAGATTAACGATTAAACGATTAAAGATTAAGTATGTTTCGAAATGAAGATAAAGATTTAAAATTATTATTTTTCAACTGAATTTCTGCGCTGAAAGAAATCTCTGATGAACCATTACAAAAAAAAAAATCCTGTCTTTTCCATATTTCCATAAATGAATTGAGTATTTTTGCCCAAAAATATTTTTTACTGGAGTTGTCCATTTTTATTTGCAGCAAACGTCATTCCGTGTTCTCATGAATCACCACTCATTTGCAGCCTTTAACTCAATTTGAATAATCCTCAATGAAAAAGGGTGGAACGAAATTTCTGAAAAATAATTAAGTACATAAAAATTATTTTGAAATAATCATTATTATATTATTTCATGATAGCTTACTTGTGGATTATTTATAGCAACTTAATGTATCTAATGCAAATTTATATATACATATATGTACTTCTTATAAATATTCTGGAGAAATGGCCCATAATTCAGGCTAATAAACATAATTCAGGGTCGTAATGGTCCATTTCAGAAGAAAAAAATGTTTCTATAGAAAGTTAATTACTCGAACTTCTTCATTAAATTGCAATTATTTTAAGGAATGCTTAAAATTTATGTTGTTTTTAGTTCGTTTCTTAAAAGCAAAAAAATGAGACTTTGATCCCTAACATTTCATATAGGAGTCTTATGAAATGTTAGGGATCAAAGCCTCATTAAGCGTTATAAGCGTTGTAAAAGATATTTATAGCAATGACGACCCTTTGACGACGTTCAGGCCGCGTTCACATCAAATTATTTTTTTTTCTTTTCACCACACCTCACTCCCTTACCTAGGTCCATGTAGTCCCCTGTCAGCTAGAAATGAGAGGTGGCCCGATTTAAGGCTCGTGACCACCGAGGCGAGAAGCGTTTAAAAGTGAAGCGTTGACCCATCCCTAGCCTCAGCACCTTCGCCTGAAACCGTTTTGAAATCCGCCGCTTCCAGTTGACCCACTTTCAACTCGAAGCGGAACTTCACTAGGCGTCATGCAATTTTGAAGTTTTGCTGTGAAGGGGTCGAAAAAAAATGTTCTCGCCTGCCGAGTGAATCTTCAACGCGTCTCGCCTCGGTGGGAAAGACCCTTTAGACCACGAATAGCCCAACAAAGGATGATGGAGAGAACAGTGCCTTCCAAGATTGTTTTTAAGGGGAAATGTTTTCGTATCGTATGATAGGAATCCGAAAACCTTTCAGTATGACTATCTATACCAGATTATTTTAAACACATTGTCATAATCGCTCTCAAGACTCCTCGTTTCTGAAGACATTGACTACAGCCGATTCGAACCTCTGTACTTCTCTATTCTAGCTGATCATGCTACCACTCATCACAAAAGAATTAAGCGTCTAGGTGTGGATAGTCGACCCATCGTTAATCTCACCTCCCAACGCCATGATTTATGAATGGGCAACGCTTTAAGGCTCGTTCTCACCGAGGCGAGAAACGTTTAAGCGACAAGAGTTGAGCAATCACTAGCCTCACCGCGTTCGCCTGAAACCGGTTGGAAATGCACCGCTTCGAGTCGACCCACTTTCAACTCGAAGCGGAACTTCACTAGGCGTAATACTATTTCTGACGTTTCGCTATGAAGGGGTCGAAAAAATTTTCTTGCCTGCCGCATGTCGCGTCTTCGCCTGTCGCCTCGGTGGGAAGAAGCCTTTACGACTCATCCCTGTACGCCTCGATGGGAATGCTGTTTAAATACAGTATGATCCAAAATATCTATATATCCATGAATTCATCATCAACTTTTCAATAATTTAAAGTACATACTTCTTATTACGGATGTGTAAAGTTCAATTCAAACTCTACCAATGGAGCCATAGTAAACGCTCAATGTGTGGACCCATTATCCTGCTCACATAAATTGACGTGGCGACACATTTTGGGGCCCGTCTCAATAGTCTTAACATTTGCAATATCATACCTGCATAGCTCTAATACTGTACTCCATGAGATTTCAGCTTCCTTACATTGTGCTGACTCTTATCTTTGCCTCATAATCTTCTCAATGATTTTCTGGGAGATTCGAAAACATTCCTTAAAATTTTCTTCGGGTTCCTTCTTCAACTTTTGGCCTACCACTTAGACGTAACAGTACTAAATTTTTGATTGTCACCGTCATTGGTTCAATTTTTATATCCAAACTCAATGCGCACCGCAACATAAGACGAAGTTATATTACAATGTTCAACGATGGAACTCTTTTCATCTAACAATAACAGCAGGATGTTTTTATGTACACAGGTTAGTAGATTTAAAATAAATGCTGCTAGCTGGGCACATGGTATTATCTGCAGGACATGAATTAAACTATACGTTCAAACTTGTATGCTTTGATTAAGTTAAGATTAATTTCTTTTGTATATGTATGTTATTGAGAAATAATCACCTTCTTAATATCTTTTAAAAGCAATAAATAATCTGTAGAAAAGTAAAGAGAATATTTTTCAAGAGATTTCAATTAAAACTGCGTCAAAACTAAATTTAAAGAATGGAAAAAGACTGAGATTTTATTGATGACATCCACTATTTCGGTTCATTTTAACGAAATTTGGGAGAAACTAAACCTAGGGAAGTATTTATAAACATAAACATTTTCTTTCAAGCTACGGGTGTCGCGCGTTTAATTTTAAACAATTTTTCTTATCAAGATCTGTAAAGTAACAGCAAAAAAAAAAAAAAAAAAAAAAAAAAAAAAAGAAAATAGTAACAACACTCGGAATCCAAATAAATAAGATAATAATGTGATAAGATAAATTTAATTTTAAGTTGATTTAAAGTAAGTTAATCCGAAGAATGAGTAATATCCTAACAAAATATCTTTTTTATTTATGAAGATCTTTGGTTTTGATACGACTTAAGGTCTGGGGTGCATATATTTTACATCTCTCTCTCTTTATATATATATATATATATATATATATATATATATATATATATATAAATATATAAACAAACATACTCAAAACAAACATTGCGCAACTTTGAGCTAGAAATGCTCAGATGCTGCTGTAAAAAACCATCAAAACCCTCAGCAATTAGCAAGTGTAATTCTAACTGCTCCCCATGTAAGCTATTAACCTTTCAGACTCGCATTCTTATGGTACTAAAGCACGCTTGGGGTAGATTCTACTCAATTTTTAAACAAATTTCTCATTAATATATCCACTCTTTCAACAAAACCAGGCGGTGGCATGGATGTTTGTGAGTGGTTCGAATAATTAATTGAAAAGCGTGGAAAGTGGAAGCTATTTTTGACCAGAAGTCATTCGCAGCAAGAGATAATAGAGAGTTTTCGCATACCGTATTTTGGACGTCCGTTAGCTTTTTCTTCCTAGCGCGCATGCTCATAGGAAACATTATTACAGTTACGCATGCGCAGTTTCCTATGAGCATGCGCGCTAGGAAGAAAAAGCTAACGGACGTCCAAAATACGGTATGCGAAAACTCTCTAATGTGGCTCATTTCTCATGGTCAGACGGAGAAACTCGGAGCGAGAACGAATCGCTTGCCTCGTACTTACGTCTGGACGTCTTTTGAAGTTCTTCATTTCAGTGGACAGATAAACGTCTTCTCTACGATTTTTCCGTAATTTTGGATGAGACTATTTTGATAATTTTGAAACGAGACTATTTTGATTAACTGTGATAATCACTTTCAGGTTTCACCCTTCTTATTGGTGGCCAAAACGCCAAAAGAATGCGAATACTTCACCAAAGCAAGAACTGATTTTCCTAAATGTAAGTTGCACTTCTCTTTCAATAATTGCCCTCTTGTTAGCCAAACTTTTCAAATTTTTAATGGTTATAATCACTTTCGGACCGTTTAACCACTGAAAATTACATTTTTGGTTCGGAATACTTAAAAAATGCCAGAGGAACCATACTTCCAGATACTAGGAATTTGCCAGCTACTTTGGAGATTATTAGATGCTGCACTTTCCGTATGTTTTAGTAAGCTGTACAAACGCCAAAAAATTCCCTTGTAAGAATGTATCTCTCTCTGAGCGAATACATGTACACGTCCTCACTGTGCCTAGACGTCGCACTGAGAATGATCACCAAAGCAAGAACTGATTTTCCTAAATGTAAGTTGCACTTCACTACATTTCAATAATTGCAGGAAAAAAAAACTTCAACCCTTTTGTTTTAACTTAATCATGAAACTTTTCAAATTTTTAATGGTTAAGTGACAATATGCAAGGTGTTCGTATATGATGTCGGATCAGATGTAAAACGACTGAAAATTTGCATTTTTAGAATATGAGATCCCTTGTTCGAATACTTAAAAATGCCAGAGGAGAGCTGTGGTACTAGCCACTCTGCCATCAGGCTCCGCTGTATAGGAGTGTAATAATTAATTGAATGAATGCAAATTCCAGGCTCGAGTGAGGAGGAGAGCAAACCCATGGACTGCGAGGCGGTGCTGCGCAGCGGCCGCAACACGAGCGGAGTGTATTCGGTGTGGCCGAGGAGCAGAGTGAGCGGGAGCGGACCGCTGGACGTCTACTGCGACATGGACACGGAAGGAGGGGGATGGACGGTAAGGTTCTGCACAATTAGTAGTTCATATTTGTCATAATTTGGCGCCCATCTATTTTATTATTATTTTTTTTTTATTTATTTTTTTAATATAAAAAAAATTTTAAGTCAATTCCTACTTTTTGTTTCACTCTATCGCATAAAGTCCTTTATAAATAATTTTCATTCATTTTTTTTAAGATTAAGTTCGAAACGTCGTTAAAGAAGCAGAACCTCGTATCTGTGTGGCATAGTAATATGAGGCTCAGTCGATATACTCAAGTCATTGAAATCTAAAAATAATACAAAAAATCGATATATATATATATATGTGTGTGTGTGTGTGTGTGATACCAAAATCCATATCGACTTCAATGCCAAAAGTCGATATGCCTATAAAACAAAAAAGTCGAAATACCCCTGTTATCAAAAGTCAAAATGCCCATGATGTTAGAAGTCGATATAAAAATGATGCCAAAGGTCAATACATCTATAATGTCAAAAGTTGATATATCTATGATAACAAATGTCTATATAGATTTTAAGGGCCAAAAGTCGATATACACATGATGTCAAATGTCAATATACGCACGATACCAAATGTTGATATGACTATGATATTAAAAGTCAATACAACCATGATAGCAAAAATCGATATATATATGATGCCTAAAGTCAGTAGCAGTGATATTACTCAGTGAGAACATAAGTTCCACGATATTGCGCCTGAGTCAAAATTCTCTACAGGTCTGTCCTTCTATGGCCACAACCCGAATGTATATAAGTATATATAAGTAATATGGATATGTGAATCCTAGCAGATAGATGCGGAAGTTGAATCCTTTCTCCCCTTTCGCAGGTGGTGCAGAGGAGAGGCGACTTCAGCCGACCGAAGGACTTCTTCTTCCAGGACTGGGAGGCCTACAGAGCAGGGTTCGGAGACATCGAGAAAGATTTCTGGCTGGGTAAGACTCTCTCGCTCTCCGCTCTCCCTCCTTTCGAACTTCTAATTGTACCCGATAGCTTTAGCTTTTCGATCTCTTGCTTTAATTGTTCTCAAGCAGGAGACGTTTTTCCTAAATTTAATTGTTCTATTTTCTTTTATTCAATTCCTTCTATTAGCTCATACACTTCCAATATATATATAGATATATCTTGTTCAAATTTTCAATCGTTCATAAAACACTTTTTATTCATCCACTCGAGTTCAAATGCATTTTTTTAACTTGTAGTGGAGGACACTGGATGTTAAAACAGTATTTGAAATATTTATTCACTCATTAAATTTAATTTAAAAATTTTATTTTTTTTTAGATTTAAGTTGCAATAGAGGGCGCCAGATAAACTTTAAAAAAAAATGAATGAAAATTATTTATAAAGGACTTTTCTGTAATAGAGTGAAAAAAAGTAGGAATTGACTTTAAAAAAAAAAAAAATTATATTACTTGTTTTTACTCGTTAATTGAAGCAAATTCCTTTTATAATGCTAATGTTTTAACTAAATTAAGATGTGGAGGTTTTCGTGGTTCTTAAAATCACCTTGGAACGGTAACTGTAACCGGTACGCTCGTTGCCCCGACTTCTTTGGAAACGAACGTCCACACGGGAAATCAGAAGCAGAAATAGATAATTAAACAGCCAGAAACAATGAGGAAAACAAAATGAGGAATTAAAGCTCGTTCCCACGGAGGCGTGAGGCGGCGAAGCGTCACTCGGCGGGGAAGATAATTTTTCAACCCATTCACACCGAAACGTCAGAAGTCGCTTTTTACACCAAGTGAAGTTCCAGTTACTGACGCAACAAAGCACTTGAGTGTTGAAAGTTGGTCAACTCGAAGCGGTAGATTTCAACCAGTTTCAGGCGAATGGTTAGTGATTGGTCAACGCCTCATGCATCGGTGGAATCGAGCCTGTAGTTTACTAAAATTAACTATCGATGGTATTTGCTTTTTACAACCAGCTGAATGACCCATTGTTACCTTTGGCCATCTGATAAGAAAAATTAGAATAAAGTAATGCAAAAAAAATTAAGTCAATTCCTTCTTTTTTTTTTTTCACTCTATCGCATAAAAGTCCTTTATAAATAATTTTCATTCATTTTTTTAAGATTAAGTTCGAAACGTCGTTAAAGAAGCAGAACCTCGTATCTGTGTGGCATAGTAATATGAGGCTCAGTCGATATACTCAAGTCATTGAAATCTAAAAATAATACAAAAAATCGATATATATATATATGTATGTGTGTGTGTGTGTGATACCGAAAATCCAAAACCGATTTTTTAAGTTTATCTGGCGCCCTCTATTGGTAGATACATGCAAATGAAATCTAAAAAAACCTAAAATTAATGAATTAATATTTGAAAAAAAAACTGAATTAACATCAGTGTCATCCACTACAAGTTAAAAAAGAAATGTATTTGAACTTGAGTGGATGAATGAAAAGTATTTATGAGCGATTGAAAATTTCAACAAGATATATATAGGGAGAGTGTGAACTAATAGAAGGAATTGAATAAAGGAAAATAAGACAGCAAAATTTAATAATTATAAATTTTGAAGATTTGCTTTGATGAATATTTTGTAATAAAAAAAATCTAATTTCTTTTACAAAAATTTTAAATAATCGCTCGTGGATAAGCTATTTTAAATTTTTAAACTCAAATAATATGTATTGAAGGATGAGTATAACAAATGTAAAACTTATGATGTATATTGGAATAATATTTGCACCCAAATTTCAATTCCCCTGCCCCCTTCAAACCCTTTATACTGGTTGAAGGTCAGAAGAAAATTAACAAGTAATAAAAAAAAAAAACTTTTAAGTCAAATCCTACTTTTCACTATATTGCAGAAAGTCCTTTATAAATAATTTTCATTCATTTTTTTAAGTTAGAAGAAATTCTCTCTCTCTCTGGCACACATACACACTTTCCATCTCTCTCACTCATTTATTCACAAGTTTCATTTTCCATTTTGTTCCCTCTCACACAAACTAGAGCCCAAAATGAAATAATAAAATTTTTTTTTCCAGCGATCTACACGCTTCACCACTGACGGTATTTATTCATACGTTTATATCCTGCTAAATATCTTATATAAGAGAAAAAAAAAAAAATTTTCTCCCATATAAAACTAAAATGAATGAATTAATTAATATTTGCAAAAACTGTATTAACATCAAGTGTCATCCATTACAAGTTTAAAAAGGAAGGTTTTATTTCAAGTTGAAATTTTCCCCTTACATCTGGCGCCATCTATTGGTAGATACATGCAACTTAAATCTAAAAAACTAAAATGAATGAATTAAATTTAATTACTGAATTAATATATATTAATATAAAATAATTACTTAAATTTAAAACTGTATTAACATCGAGTATCATCCATTACAAGTTTAAAAACAATGTATTTGAACTCGAGTGGATGAATCAAAAGTATTTTATGAACGATTGAACATTTGAACAAGCTATATATAGGGGAGTGTGAGATAATAGAAGGAATTGAGCTAGTCAAACAGACTTTCAAGTTTTTATAAAACCATCCATCAAATTTTTATATTAGATAAAAAATTGAAGCCTTCTTATGCATTTTTTTCTAAATATTTGCACAAATATATATTAAACTAAAGGAGACCCATCTTTTATAATTGGGTTAAGACCCTGTCTTTTTAATAACTAGACCCATTTTTTCGTAATTTATTTAAAATATAGCTTTAAAAGCAATAGCAACACTATTGCTCATAAAGCTATATTTTTAACTAGTGCTCTGCCATAAAATCCTGAAAAAAATTATGATTCTAGTTAAAATATAAATGAAATCTCTATTTTTCGTTTGTTTATCTGTCTGCTCTTCGATGGGGTTTTTGATGAAGCACTGTAGATTTTTAAAAGTGGCATCTTTCAAAAAATGATTTCATTGGCGATTTCAAGTCCTTCTATTAGCTCACACTATCCCTATATATATTTTGTTCAAACTTCCAATCGTTAATTAAATAGTTTTAATCATCCACTCAAGTTCAAATAGATTTTTTTTTTTTTAAACTTGTAGTGGATGATACTCGGATGTTAATACAGTTTTTTCAAATATTAATTCATTCATTAAATTTAATTAATTACTTTTAGTTTTATTTACATTTACGTTGGAGGTATCCGATAATAGATGGCGTCAGATGTAAAAGCAAAATTTCAACTTTATTTGTAAAGGACTTTTCTGCAATATTGTAAAAAGAAAGGAGGAATTGACTTTAATTTTTTTTTATGTTACTTGTTTAATATTAAAGAACCACATCCGGTTACATGATATAAAGTTACATTTACTTTCATGTCGATTTATAAATTTGAGAAATTAATGTATTAAGCCTATTTCTCTGAAAATGCCACTTGGAATACAGTTATTATTTTTTATTTATAATTTATTTTCCTTTTAAATTAAATCCTATTAAGGTTAACGAAACTAGCAATGCTGTTTCACATTGCATATAAATTTTTTCAGTGAAAAATAAAAAAAATTATTAAATTTTGGAAAATACAAAATTTGTAATATCGATGCATATCTTCTTCCCCAATACAAAATAAATCTCAACCTACTATTTAAAACAATTTAGTAAAAAAAAAATGAATAGGTTTTTATTTGATGAGAAAACAAATATAAAAAAAAATTTAAGTCAATTCTACTTTTTTTTTCACTCTATTGCAGAAGACCTTTATAAATAATTTTCATTCATTTTTGTATGTTTATCTGGCGCCATCTATTGCCAGATATATGCAACTTAAATCTAAAAAAACTAAAATTAACAAATTGAATTTAATGAACGAATTAATATTTGGAAAAACTGTATCAACATCCAGTGTCATCCACTACAAGTTCAAAAAAAATGTATTTGAACTCGAGTGGATGAATGAAAAGTATTTTATGAACGATTGAAAATGTGAACAAGATATATATAGGGAGCGTGGGAACTAATAGAAGAAATTGAATAATGAGGGATGATTTGTTTTCAGGGAATGACAATCTCTTCGCCTTGACCAATCAGCGCCTGAACTCGATTCGCTTCGATCTCAAAGCCGTGGACGGAGAGAAACGATTCGCGCTCTACGACTCGTTCTGGATCGACGACGAAAACAACAACTACACCATCCACATCAAGGGCTACAGCGGAGACGCAGGTACGAAACACCCTTTTAATACACTTTTATTTGTTTCACCTGTATGTATGTTTGAAACTGACTCTTTGGGCTCGATTTTGCCCTACTTTAAGTGATCAGATTTAATATCTTCTTCTTCTTCTTCGCCTACCCCCAAAGTCCAGCGGGGCTAGACTAGGTCCATGAATCCAAATATCCGAAGAAAGTCCAAGACCATCAACGTACTGTCAAGGAGATCCTGACATCAGAGCCCCAAGATGTGAGATGGTGAAGCCTGCTCAGAGGAGCACTTGGTGCAAGTGTCGAAAGCTTTCAAATCATCTGAGAAAGTCATAGTTCTGAGGTGTCCACTGAGCAAACGGGTGATTGCAGTTTGTCCCTGACAGTCACAATTAAGTGCCAAAGTACCGCCAGGTCGATGGCCCCGATGCCACTGGTGCACTGGGGGAGTAGACCAAATAGATTTTCCATTTAACATAGCTTGGGAGTGAATCTCTGTGTAGGTAAGGGGCTCAAGTGGAACCGATACCTCACTAGCACCCGCTTTGGCCAATGCATCTGCCATCTCATTCCCCTCAACTATTAAAGATTTAATTTAAACGTCGTAGACTTATCAAGGACCGACGACACTAAAATATTATTGATAAGTTTATCATCTCATCATGTTTAGGATCGCCAGGATGAGTGATTAAAACACACAGCCTTTGAAAAGTTATCTTGATCGGCGCATCATTTTTCCCCTGTAGATCTGTTTCTCCTCATACACACTATTTAAGCTGCAAAGAAACATTTACAGACATCTTTCAGACATTCAAACCTACGTGGGGCAGCGGCACAACGGATAACGCGCCTGACTACGGATCTGAAGATTCCCTGTTCGAATCCTGGCTGGCTCGACCTATTCGCATTTAGCCTTTGTTTTACTCCCAATTAAATTATTGTAAGAAGAAAAGTTCCAGTTGAAATGGTCCCGGTACCTCATTTCAATATTATAGTTTAAAAACACTAAAAAACACGCTTTTAGAGTTAATCAAACTAAAAAGTAAAAATAAATTATAGTTTAAAAAAAAACACGCTTTTAGAGTTAATCAAACTAAAAAAGTAAAAAATAAATTATAATTTAAAAACACGCTTTTTAGAGTTAATCAAACTAAAAAGTAAAAAATAAATTATAGTTTAAAAAAACACGCTTTTAGAGTTAATCAAACTAAAAAGTAAAAATAAATTATAGTTTAAAAAACTAAAAAAACACGCTTTTAGAGTTAATCAAACTAAAAGTAAAAAATAAATTATAGTTTAAAAAAACACGCTTTTAGAGTGAATCAAACTAAAAAGTAAAAAATAAATTATAGTTTAGAAACACGCTTTTAGAGTTAATCAAACTAAAAAGTAAAAAATAAATTATAGTTTAAAAACACTAAAAACACGCTTTTTTAGAGTTAATCAAACTAAAAGTAAAAAAATAAATTATAGTTTAAAAGCACTAAAAAACACGCTTTTAGAGTTAATCAAACTAAAAGTAAAAAATAAATTATAGTTTAAAAACAATAAAAAAAAACACGCTTTTAGAGTGAATCAAACTAAAAAGTAAAAAATAACTGTTAACATAAGAATAAAATGACTGACGAGAAAATGAATGCCACTGTTCTAAAAGCGTGGGGTGCTTTGTATGACATTTTTGCCTAACTCTGCATTTCGGAATGAAACTAGTGAAACATTATACTTCGATTAACTCTAAAAGCGTGTCTTTTAGTTTTTCTAAACAATAATTTTCCTTCCAAAGTTTCAGATGTCTTGCTTCCACTGTTCATATACGAATGACATTTCTACCGAAGTTTACGTTCTTTATGACAATAGTTACGACTTAACAACCATCAAAATTATTTCCTTGTTTAAATTTGCACACTAAGCCGAGTCCATATTTCAATGCTATTTTTTTTTTTTTTTTTTCATCTGGCAATAATGATGATGGCTCTTGATGAGTGAAAAGTATGGCTATTAGGTTATATCAAAGATTCCGTATAGGTCCACATATGATAAGGTCTTGAAGCAAAGCAAAGATGTAGCAAAGTTAGAAAGCAAGAATGCAATATGGGTCAGCCCCCTCAATAGTAGTACCTGTGTCCAAAAAGTAAAATTTTCAATTTAAATTCCCGGGTCTTATGGAATTTCAATTTTTTTTCTTTTCTAGGTTGCTGGCACTGTCCTTGACTGTGTGAAATTTAACGTCAAAATATTCATTAGTGTTTGAGGCACACTTTGCTTTGTGAGACGCTAAAACTGATTCCGGTGATTTTTGAAACGTCTGAATTAATTGTGAAAAGAACTTGCATTCAATTTTGTTTGCTGAAACGAATAGAATGTTGCAGAAGGCATTCGATGAGCATTCCTATATCGGAAAAAAAATGTTTAGAAGTGGTAATGTAAACAGTTCAAAGAAAGCAGAGAACGCGTTGAAACGAAGAGAGCTGAACTGGACCTTCTAACTCAATCGACGAAGCTCACGTCCAAAAATTATTTGGTGCTTGTAAACTGGCGATTTACAATGAGAGACCTTGCTGATGATGTTGGAATTTCAAAAGAATTCATCAAATCCATTTTGGGCCTCAAACGCGTCAAATCTCGATTATTACCGAAAACACTGAATGGGACAGCTCACACTGCATTGATTCTTCGTGCCTTTTTCTCTAAAAATGAAACCCATATCGCTCTACAACCACCGTATTCCTACCATGCGACTTCTGGCTAATCCTCAAACTCAAAAGACCCCTCTGGGGACATCGTTTTGAGTCGACTGAAGAGATTCAACGTGAATCGGCGCTTGCTTTGAAGGTCGTTCCTGCCGATGACTCTTTAGCATGCATTGAGGATTGGAAAAAAAGTTGCCATAAGTGCATTGTGGCCGGAGGATTGCTTTGAAGACGATGAAATAAATCTGGAAGAATAAACAAAGAGTTTGTGAAAAAATAAATAATTGGTCATACTTTTTGGGCACATTAGTGCATGTAGGGTAGTTCCTTTTGTCAGTCAAACCCGAGAAATACTGATTTGGGAACTCCTTCTTTTCAGGAGACTCCATGAATGTGAAGCACGACAACCAGAGGTTCTCCACCAAGGACAGAGACAACGACAACCTGAAGGACGCCAGCTGCTCGCAGGCCTACAAGGGAGGTTGGTGGTACAACGCGTGCCACGACTCCAACCTGAACGGCCGCTACCTGAGGGGGGTCCACGAGACCCACGCGGACGGGGTCAACTGGAAGTTGTTCCGGGGACACAAGGAGTCCCTGGACACCAGCGAAATGAAGATACGACCCCAGGCGTTCAGGAGAACAAAGACATCGAACAAACCTTGATCCTCCCCCGACATCGTCATAGGCAATTCTTTTTTATGTGCCGTCCTTCCCAGCCTGTAATAATCGGATTATATGTAAACAAATCTTTGGCAACTGAACAAATCCTTTTTATATGTAAGCAAATCCTTGGCAACTGAACAAATCCTTGTTATATGTAAACAAATCCTTTTTATATGTAAATAAATCTTTGTTATATGTAAGCAAATCCTTGTTATATGTAAACAAAACCCTTGTTATATGCAAACAAATCCTTTTATAAAGAAACCTTGTTATATGTAAAAAAATCCTTGTTATATGTAAACAAATCCTTGGCAACTGAAAACTGGCGTACCGATTACAGAGTACCAATGGGAGGGGGAATACCCCTCTAAAACTCCTCATCTCAATTCATAAAAATGATTTTAATTTTAATTGGCTACTTTAATGTTAGTAAATATAAAATAAGAAGATAAAGTTTCTATAATTAAAATAAATGGTACTCAAAAGTAAAATCCTTAAAATTTCTTGGTGCAGTTTATCCCAACTGCCTTCTGAAAATCCTTTCTGAGGAAGAAAAAAAAAATGAGAGAGAAATAGAATTTTTGTGGAAAAGAAAATAAACAATCTTAGGCTTCCAGCACACATGCGTATTTTTAAAAATAACTGTTTTATTATTCAATTCCTTCTATTAGCTCACATTCTTCCTATATATATCTTGTTCACATTTTCAATCGTCAATGAAATACTTTTTATTCCTCCACTCAAGTTCGAATGCATTTATTATTAACTTGTAGTGGATGGCACGTGATGTCAATGCATTTTTTTTTCCAAATATTAATGCATACATTAAATTTAATTCATTAATTTTATTTTTTTAGATGTAAGTTGCATATATCTACCAATAGATGACGCCAGATAAACTTAAAAAAATGAATGAAAATTATTTGTAAAGGACTTTTCTGCAATAGAGTGAAAAAAAAAGTAGGAATTGACTTAAAAAATTTTTTTTATATTACTTGTTATGTGTTGTCCTTTCCAGCTTGTAATAAACGGATTATATGTAAACAACTCCTTAGAATTTCTTAGTGCAGTGTATCTCAACTGCCATCTGAAAATAATTTCTGAGGGAGAAAAAAAAAGAGAAATAGAACTTTGTGGGAGAGAAAAATAAACAATCTTAGGCCTCCAGCACACAGGCTAATTTAAAAAAATAGCTGTTCTATTATTAAAATGAAACATACTGTTTTCAAATATACACTCAACTCAGAGACTGCTGATGTTTGCAACGATATAAAATGGCTGTGTATTCACCTCTACCTAGATTTTGTTGGGGCAGAAGTTTTCCCGCAAAGCAGCTGTTGTGGTTTTTATTTCAATTCAATTGCAATTGCAAATTGGCTTCAATTGCAATTGTAAATTGGCTTCAATTGCAATTGTAAATTGGCTTTGCAATTGTAAATTGGCTTTGCAATTGTAAATTGGCTTCATTAAATATTTTAAACAAAATGAGTGATGTCATTTTTTTAATGTAATGAGTGGTAATGATCTCAAAATAAAAACACATATTCTTGAGTGGACTGTAGACACTCAACTCTTTATTCGAAAACCAAACGCGCACTCAGCCGATAGTAAACATCCTCTGGCGTAAGCTTACACTTCAAATTTTTTTTTTTTTTTTTTTTTACATATTACAAAAAAAAAAAAAAAAATAAAAAATAAAATAAAATAAACACGCACATATGTACGTGGAGCTATTTATCCATGAGGCAACAAACAGGATTACGTGCAGTTTTTCAATTCCTACTATTTGTTCTTACTTTCCCTATACATATTTATATAACTTGTTCAAATTTTCAATCGTTCATGAAATACTTTTATTCATGCACTCAAGTTCAAATACATTTTTTTTTTAAACTTGTAGTGGATGACACTGGATGTTAATACAGCTTTTTCAAATATTAATTCATTCATTAAATTTAAGTCCTTTTAATTTTAGTTTTTTTAAGATATAAGTTGCATGTATCTACCAATAGATGGCGCCAGAAGTAATTTTATTTATAAAGGACTTTATGCAATACAGTGAAAAATGTAGGAATGACTTTAAAAAAAAAAATTTGTTTATAATACTTGTTTTATCTATAGTTTCAATATACATAAAAGATTTTTGATTAGGGTCACAAAGTTCTTAAAACTTTTTCGTGTCTACTTTTATCTAACCAGAAAGGAACACTTTAATGAAAAAGAAATACGAAATTAAAAAAAGGAAAACATATGCCAAAAACATTAAAAAACTAACTTGCCCTACTTAAATATTAAAGACTAAATGTTACTGGTTAATTGCTACTAAAGTTTTTATTATATTAAATAAAAACGCATGGTTCATTAAAAAAAGTAGGGTTTGAAATATATACTTAAAGATCTTATTGAATGATACTAACTACTATAAATATTATCTAAATTGATATAAAAATACGTTAAATCTATTAATAATTCATTAATCAGTCTCAGTGTAACAAAGGTTTTTTTTTTTTTTTTTTTTTACATGAGGAATTCATATTACATGTAGAACATCATGAAAAACCCTAACAGTAGTTAATTTCATCATTTAAATGCATGATGCTTATAACAAGTAATATAAAAAATTTAAGTCAATTCCTACTTTTTTTCACTATATATTGCAAGAGGGTCCTTTAAAAATAATTTTCATTCATTTTTTAAGTTTATCTGGCGCCATCTATTAGTAGATACATGCAACTTAAATGTAAAAAAACTAAAATTACTTAATTAAATTTAATGAATGAATTAATGTTTGAAAAACTGTAACAATGAAACGTAATTAAACTGTAACAATTAACTTAAAACGCAACAATGAAAATGTGTTCCGATCGAAAATATATAAGAATCAAATAGAGCAGGGTTATACATTGCAAGTTAACAGGTGGACTGAAAAGTTCATAGGCTGACACATAGATGGCGCTACTAGTATTAAATGCATATGATTTTTAGTTAGCTTTTAACCTTCAAAAGACACGTGTATAAATTTGACAGCTGTTGCACTATTAGTATGTGAGTTATAGCATTTTTAGTGATCATCAGGTACAGTCCACTCGGCTGACTGTCGAGTGGACTCGGTGTGAAATGATGGAGCCATGTTTCCTCCATTGTCCCATATCGACGAAAAAATTCGGGTTTATTACGATTGAACGCATATCCAAATATTCATTCACGATATGTCCAACACGTTCCTTTGATATCTTTAGGTTTCAGCTATCTTAATCAATTTCACTTCACGGTTATCAAAAATTGTTTTGCGGACTTTACTTAAGGAATAATGTTTATCAAGCCACGCCTTATTTAAAACGCAACAACGAAAATGTGTTCCGATCAGAAATATATAAGAATCAAATAGAGCAGGGCTTTATACATTGCAAGTTAAATTTCATAAAAATTTCTTTTTTATATTAAAAAATGTGGAGTGCGTTTTTTATTTACATTTAAAGCAACAATAAAAATGGATAATAAAGTTAAGTATTTAAAATTGAAGTTAGGACTAGAGCTATTAATATAAACTATTGAATTAAAATTAAGTATTAAAAACTATTAAGAAATAAAAGTTAAAAGTGTGATAGCCAGTAGGTTAATTAAGGTTGCACAAAGTAGCAATTAATTAAAAAAGGTAAAATGTCAAACATTTTTTTTTTCTAATGCAGCTTGCCTTAAGGCAAGCTCTGCACAGACGTTACTCACTTTGCATTACCCAGGGTAACTTGAAGATATGCCACGGCCGTGGAGTAACAATGCCCCCATAACGCTCTAAGATCATATTAAACAGGGACCTAGGTTTAAAATGGATTCCGAACCACTAGAAACATCCATGGCTCCTTCGGGACTCGAACCTGAAACCTGTGGTACCAAGAGCCATAGCGCTAGCCACTCGGCCATTCAGGCCCAAAAGTGTCAAACATTGCAGCTCAGATTTGCACGAATTGATTAACGTAGCTTATGAGACTCGAGCCACAACGGTAGAATTACTCGGTGAGGAGTAAATTCCTCGTCTTTTCTTCAGCGAGGGCAATGACTCCCAGGAGGCGTCGTAAACAGCGCTGGGCCTTTTTTTTTGGAGCTCGCTGCATCTGGCATTTGTCGAATCGCTTTCCTCCCGAGCAGTTTGGGTCCGGCCCAAACCTTCAACTCTACATCAACTTCTTAAGGCTCGTTTCCACCGAGGCGTTGAAGCGTTGACCAGTCACTAGCCTCACCACGTTCGCCTGAAACCGGTTTGAAATGCACCGCTTCGAGTTGACCCACATTCAACTCGAAGCGGAACTTCACTAGGCGTGATGCTATTTTTGACGTTTCGCTGTGAAGGGGTCGAAAAGATTTTCTTGCCTGCCGCGTGAATCTCCAACGCCTCTCACAGGTAAGGCTAACGAGTCTTACCTGTAAGTGACAGCGGGGCTAACGAGATTGTTCATTCATGGTGCTGTTAGAATCGCGCGATAGAAGACTTATCTCGCTGGCCCAGGTGATCAGAGCCGGTAACAACGGGTCATTCAGCTGGTTGTAAAAAAGCAAATGCCATCGATAGTTAATTTTAGTAAACTAAAGGCTCGTTCCCACCGAGGCGTGAGGAGTAGAAGCGTGAAGCGTGACCAATCACTAGCTTCACCGCATTCGCCTGAAGCCGGTTGTAATCCACCGCTTCGTGTTGACCAACTTTCATCTCTCAACTGCTTGCCGCGTCATGTGACTTGCATTGAGCCAATAGTAGATCTGCCATCTAGTAGAAGTAACTGGAACTTCACTAGGTGTAAAGCGATTTCTGACGTTTCGGTTTGAACGGGTCGAACAAATTATCTTCCCCGCCGCGTGACGCGTCGCCGCCTCACGCCTCTGTGGGAACGAGCCTTTAGAGTTGCAAATATCATTACTGAGGGAATGAATACTAAATTAATTACCGGGCGTTTTCCTTGACATGGCTAAAACGTTTGACCGGTTGTGGCCTGATTTTCGCATTTATAAAATGATTATTTTTAATTTTCCACATTACATTATTTGCCTCATCCATAAATTCTTTTTCTAATAGAACCTGTCAGGTTAATGTGGATGGAGTCCTATCCCACATAGGTGGATAGGACTCCAGATTAGAGCTGGTTCCCTCAGGGAAGCGTAATAAGTCCTATCCTATATGACATGTATACGTATAATTTCCCCCAGATGGATTTTGTAAGTTCTTTGTCTGTTTGCTTTAAATTTGTGATTAGAACTCTGCAAAAATTCCTTGAAATGCTCAAGGAGTGGTTAACTCTTTGGAGAATCTCAGTCAACGCAGATAAAAATCAGGCAATTGTTTTAAGAAAGGGTAATGCTTCAACCCTGTCCCCCCCAAGTAATGAATTATACCTATTTGACGAACAGATAGAATGGGTTTCTGAAGTGAAATATTTAGGTCTTATTAAATTTCAATAGTCACATTAATCATATCAAAAATAAAAGCTGAAAGAAAAGTCACTTCAATCTCCCACATTTAGGAAAATATTCAACTCTTTCTAATAAAAATAAAATTATCCTTTACAAGCAAGTAATTCGTCCATTTCTAACATATGCTTCCCTTATTTGGGGCCTAACTTGCAAAACCAGTAAAAGTAAAATTCTTCTGATTAGCACTGGGGCACATTGGTTCATTAGAAATAGTGTTCAACATAATGACCTCAATATTGATACAATAAATTCTTATATAACCAAACTTTTTCGTAAATTTTTTATTAATATTCAAGACCTTGAAAATAGCCTGATTAATTCTCAGACATTCTTTGCACACAACCAGGAAAATATAAATTTCCATTTTCAACAACAAAATGGTCGGCTGACCTCAGACCTCCATAAAATTCCTGGATTCCTCTTTCTTACATTTAATAAATAAATATTTTTGTCTCCTTCCTACATTATCTACGTTTGTTTGTTCTTTTTGTTCGTGAACCAGCTGAGGCCGTCAAACTGGCATGGATCCCCTTCCATCAACAACACATCGTTTTATGACTACACTCCAGACAGCGTTCCCACGTTCAGTTCCATCCCCCTCCCTCTCTCACTTTTCCCCTTACAATTCCCATAGTTTCACCGTCGTCCACTGGCTTTGTTAATTTAAATTTTTTCCAGTCCTTCTGATTTTATAATTGAAATAGGCTCATCCTAAATTTAATAAAACTTTTAATTGATACTTTAATTTACTATTCGCAACTGTGTAGATGTGCTCTAATAAGCACATGAACACTTATTATAATACTCAATTTAGAATTCTCTATCCTTTAATCAATAGAAATTCAGCTTTACCTCTTAATCTCAAAATTGTAATATATCTCTCTTATCTTCGTCCAGTATTAGCTTATGCAAGCCCAGTTTGGGGTTCTGTTGCACGTACTAATTTTGAAATTATTCAAGGGCTTGAGAACAAAACTCTCAGAATGTTAACGAATTCACCCTGGTACTTTCGTAATGACGATATTAGACGAGCTCTCGATTCCAAGTTTAAGACAATTTGTTCACAAAATTTCTTCTAAATTCTATAATGATATGCGAAGTATTAAATATCCTACAAAATTACGATTATGATATTTCTTCCCGCAAACATAGCAAAAGACCTCGCACTGTTCTAAATATTTTAAATTAATTCCTTAGAACTGCCTAGATGAAAAAAAAAGTTCGCTTTTCTCCTAAGCTATTTTTTCTCCTAATTTGGCCTTTTGCTCATTCTGTTTTATTACATGCAACTGATTTCATCAACATCCACATTTTTGAAGTTTTTGTTATTTTGCATTTTATAATTTTTATTAAATAAATAATTCTTTTTAAAAAAAAGGGCATTTAATTATCTATTTTGCTTATTAACTCAAAGGGCATGAGACCACCGCTATGTTTCAACATTTTACAATGAAGGAGCTAGTGGCCGCTATGTGGTCAAGGGATCTGCGTAATAATCTACAATAAGAGAACACCTTTATTCAATCTCGTCGGATCGCTTCGTTGCAAATCTGAGGGCATTTGAATGAAAAGATTTCGAAATTTTGAAAATATAATCCATAATAGGAGAGATCAATGTCTCTGTGGAGTTGTTTTCTTCGAACAAACCACTAAGCATTTACAGTTCTGGCTATCTCCTTATTTTGAAAGACTTGCAACTTTTTAAAATTTGTGATCGTGGTGGGCGCCCAGATGGGACATCCGTATAAAAGAATTGGTCTAAGGATCGACTTGTAGAGCAAAATCTTATGTCTGATCGCTAGCCTGTTCTTACGAGAAATTAGGTTTTTGAACTTTAAGCTCGCTGCAGTTGCTTCAGCAACTACTTTAGAAATATGGGTATGAAAAATTCAATTTTGCGTCTAAAACTAACCGCAGGTACTTATACTCAGTAACCCAGCCGACAGGCTGGCGAAAAAGAATGGCATTCATGATGGAACCAACGTTCCGCTTCCTAGTACGACAAGCCTTTTTAGTAGAATTAACTTTGATTTCCTGGTGGTCAACCAATTTTCCAAGCTAGGAATGTAGCTATTTAATAGAGCAACGACGGAATTTGGTGTTTTGGGTTGTGCAATTATAGCTGTGTCATCTACGAACATAGCCAGTTTACAAAATTTCAGTCTAGGAATGTCGTTTACAAAGATTAAAATAATCTTGGGCCGGGCAGAGATCCCCTGCGGAACGCCGCTACTGATAGGATGATCGCTAGAGGTAGTCCCGCCCACTTGCACTCTGAAATTAAATTTTATGTTTAAGAAAAATTATTGGATTTGGAATGTTTTCATAGAATTCCATTAGAGAAAACAAATGAGGGAAAAAATATATAATGAGCGCATTCATTGTTAAAATAGATAACTACATTCAAATATAAATTCACGTATAAAATTTATCCCAATAATATTATACAAGGGAAAGCAAATAAATAAAAATAGTTTCATACTGATAAAAAGGATAAAAAACAAATTCTTAATTTTAAATTCTTAAGATCATTCTTAACCTTTTTTAACAATTTAAATAAGTTTTAAGAATCATTTCGATATTATTTATAAGCTTTGAAAGTAGAATCCAACTTTGTTGCTGTTATTACATTTTACTTAATCGGTTTGTTTGACTTTTTAGTTCTTAACTTTCAAATCTGGCATTAGGATTCATTATTTCGTATTTGGCATATCTGCCCGGTAATTTAAATTCGTTAAAATTGAGTTGTATTATTTTATAGTTATATAACTTTATTATCGGTATTGTTTACGTGTTTATGTATGAATTTGCGGAGGAATTTAAAAAGTAAGTCTTGTCATTACAATTTAAACTGTTTAAGTTTGATTTAACAGGTATTAATGTTTAACCGTTATCATTGCGCAATATATAATATTTAACAGAACAATTATTTATAAATATTTGAATACTTTAAAAAAAAAAAAGTCTTCTGTTTTTGGATTGAGATCGACTACTTTTATTGAATAAAATTAATAAACATATCAATCATACAGTTTATTGTTTTGAAGTGCATTTTTTATAAACTTATCAATTGATACTTGACTAGAAATAGTGGAACAAAAAAAAAAATTAGACCATTCATTGTCGAAACAAATTCAAAAATTGCCATTTAACGCTTTTGATTATAATTTTGTAGAAAAATTGCAAACGTTTTCTAATTATTAAAAAATACTGATTCATTTTCTCAAGTATTTTTGGTTAAACCAGATAAGGCTGTAACGTATTCAGAGAAAACGAAATTGCATTTCTCAGTTATATCTAAAAGTCGTACAACAAAAATTGGGAAAATTCCAAAATAGATATTAATAACAAATTGTTTCAATAAGTAATGCTATGCTGTTACAAATAATATCCTTTTGAAATTTCGGTTGCAGTTTCAAGTGTATCATAAGAGAATGCACGAAAATCGTTGAAGTTTCATTTTCAGCCTTATTGTGTTTGTGTCTTTTAAAAATTTAAAATGCCTGATCAACTTAGCGGTTTGTGGGCATAGATAATTTATTACACCAATCCTGTTTATTTATTGAAGTAAATTGTTCGAATTCTGTTTATGCATAATAAATACAGTTGTTCCAATTTCTGTTTATTGACATAAATTCTGGCTTTTTTGTTGTTGAAAAGGGCAGCATAAAAATCCTTATGTGTTTCACTAAAGTTGTATGCGTTCATCAAAGTTAAATGTCTAGTGTGTTGTTTACCATTAAAGGATAGAACGTTTATTATTATTTTTAATCAGAACAGCTGATAAAACTATGTTTGGCATCATTAAGCAGTTCATTTTATTGCTTGAAGAGAATGAATACTTTTGCTGATTTCAAAGCAGAATGGAGCAGCCTGCCATATGAATAATGAGACAGTATTGTATTGTATCATAACATTTCAAAAGTTATCTGAACCTGATATCTTCCACAGTTCTTTTTCCAGAAAAAGGTTGCACTTTGAACTTAAAATGTAAGGATATTTAATGTTTTGTCAATTTTCTTTTATTCGAGTAATCCCTGCTTTTAATTTTTCCATGTTTGTAGTTTGGTTTGTTTTGCAATAAAATATTTTTACACAATATGTGCTATTTTTTTTTATTATCTTGTACAATGATGTGTATAGTATAATATATATAAATAATTAATAAATTTCAGTTTCTATTCCAATTTGAAAATTTTTTTGTGTGGATCTAGAATTTTTAAATTCATGAAATATTTTCCATGTATGTGAAAAGTTAGTGATTATTGATAAAAAAAATCTACCTCCAAAATTACTTTTTCCAATGAAATGTTACTGATATCTTACTGCATCATGTGAAAATTTTTGCAATTAAAAAAAAAAAAAAAAAAATTTAAAGAAAATATCTGTATTGTATTTACTTAATTTTGTCGTATAAATATTTGTTTCCAGTGTTATAAATTATTTTATTAGTGTAATTTTTTACAAAAAACATATGGTAATGTTCTTATGTAAGGAAATGTATCTTACTAAAAAGAAAAAAAGGAAAAATTCTTGCATTGTGACAGAATAGATTTAAAAAAAAAAAAATAGAATTTTTTCCATTTTCGAAAAAAGAAATGAAGCCATGAGAAACAGTGTTTTTGAATAAGTCCTAGTAGTTTTTTATTTTTTAATAATTCTTGCTCGTGTGACATTTGTTTTTATGTATTAATTTCCCTATCATCATTATACTCTAAATCTCTCATCCATTTTGTATTTTTGAAATAAAATGTTACAAAAGCTGGATGACTTTTGATCACCTTATGTAAAATGTATGCATTTTATATAATTTTAAAATTTATCTATATATACATAAAAGAAATATAAAAAATATATATATATATATTTCTATTTTGAAATGTCTTTTAGAACTTATCCTATTTCTTTTCAAAGATTCATTTTTGATTCATCTTGCTATCTAAAAATAAATTAAACTTCATCAGCCATCAATATTAAAAAAATATTCTTTAATCATTTTTTTAAATTGACAATTTAATTCTAATTTTTTTCTTTTATAATAATCAGTGCTCTAGATTTATATTCTTTAATTCCTGGCAATCAATTGGTTTTCAATTTCAGTTGGATAACTAAACTGTTCTCAAATGTTTGTTCTTTATTGTGTGATATTTTTTTTAAGCATCTTTTGCTTTCTGGTAATAATTTTCATTTTTAATTCTAGAGATTAGATACTTAAATTTATGCCAAAAATTTCACTGAAGAGTTTTTCTTAAAAAGATGAAGTCAAGAACTGTATTGGCAATTTGGTTGAAATTTGTGTTATGTTTAGGCCATAAGTAGGACGTTGACTAGAAGCAAGGCTTTATTTCAATAATCTTCATGTAAACAGAGTTTAACGTTTTTATACAATTAATATTTTAAATAGCATGAATTGTTCTTATTGAGAAATTATATATTCACAACAAACTTCTTGAATAAAATTTTATTGTTGTGAATCAACCAGATGATTAATTGGTGTTTAATCATATGATCAATTTCTTTCTTTTTTTTATTCCCATTTGCCATATGTATATAAACACTTGCATACTCCTGATGAAAAAATAAGTAATATGGTCATGCAAGATACTGAATCATCTTATATACTAAGAAAAAGTGATACTCAAGAGAAAAAAAAAATGACTATGGCAAGTTGAAGATAGTGAAAAGTATTATGATTTATAATGAGTATATTTTCATCTAATAAACATAGAATTGGTTGAGTGACATGTAAACCTTTTCTTGAATTAAATTCAAATATTTGAGGTAATCTTTTGAAAGTGTTTATTAAAATTATTGAGAAGCCAAAAGAGGGCTGTTATAATTAATTCACACAATTGATAAGTTTTATTTTGTGTATCAGCAATGAATATAAAGAAATCAGTCCCAGACATTTTTAATTTTTGTCTATTTAAAACAATTATTCAAGTGCTTAACAATAGTGTCAATAATCTTGCATAAATTGTTAGATTAAAAAAATTATGCAGAAGTTTGCTAATAAAATTTTTAAAAATTGGCATTTTTTTATAAAAAATTGCTTGTTGATTCCCTTTTGACAACTCTTTTGTCAAAAACGAAGCTGCTATCCGTTGCATTTATTTTCTTTTTTTTGTCATAATTAATACTGGCAGAAATTAAACATTTAAATGTTTAATTTTTTTATGACAAAGTAAATTAATATTTGTTATTGTTATTATTTCAAAATATATTTGGTTGAATGCAAATAATTCTTTTTAATGATGTTTCGAATAAAAAATAAATTTGCTGTTTTCATATTGTGGATTAAAAAAGACCTGAATAATTACTATGAGCTGTCAGATATGTTTTCTTAGTTCATGATTTTTTCAATATTTAATAATAAATAAAGGATGATATAAATGCTACTAATACGGAAAATATTTATAAATAATTACTATACTTTAAGCTGTATTCTATCTACTTGAAAGTATCAATTTGTAATTTTATTAAAAAATTTAATATGGCATATCCTGCATACTGTATCAAAATACTAAAAAATCTCTTTTTGAAAATAATCTGGCTCATATAATAAAGTATCAATTTTAAATTTTTATCATATTCATTCATTCATACATTTTTTATAATATATATATTTTTTTCCATATAGGTACAAAGATAGTATCATATGTATTAGTTGATCATTATGGAAAACGACAATATACCGGAAAATGATGATGCTTCTTTGGAAGCCCTACAAGATGCAGAAATTGTCAATGTTAAAGCTAATTTACAGAAGCTATATGAAGTATGGAAAATTTTTGGCATTGACAACAACCAAAAATTGCAGAGGGCAAAAACTGTTTGGCTTCATGTGCAGAACCTTTTAAAGGATATTTTAGAAGAAGAAACAGAATTTTGCAATGATATTAAAGGACGTATTGAAAGTTATCAAGTGAAAATACAAGAATTGTCAAAGGCTCTTTCTGTAACTACTAAAGAAATAGATGAGATTTCTTTGATAAAGAAAAAAGAAATTCTTCGGCAAGAATTGGACAATTTATCCAAACTGAAACACAAACGATTAAAGGAGTATCGTGATTTAAGAAGTATTGAACTGCAGTATTGTAGAATTTTGAACATTAAGGAACACCAACTTTCTTCTAATACTGAAGTTCCATCAGAAAATGATTTGAGTGAATTGGAGCAACATATTGCTATGCTCAAAGATGAAAAAGAAAGACGCCATAAGAAATTCTGTATGGCCAAAAAGGAGTTGACTACCATTTGGGAGACTACTGAATTTACTCCAGAAACATCCCTTGAGAAAGAAATTTTGTTGGAAAAAGAAATTTCCTCTCTTTCTAATGAAACTTTCAAAGCTCTGGAGGAATTAATGAATAAAGTCAAACGAAAGAAAGCAGAATTAGAGGCTGAAAAAAACGTACTAATGAAAAAGCTTACCACATTGTGGGAAAGATTGAAAGTTGATGAAAGCAAAAGAGTTGAATTTTTATCGAAGCATGTAGATCATCGTCTCTCAACCATAAAATCCATTCACCATGAGATTGAAAAGTGTGAGAAAATAAAAAGAGAAAACATCAAAATGTTTATAGCCTCACTTCGTCAAGAATTGCTTCAGCTTTGGAACAAATGTTATATTTCAGATTCCATACAACAAGGCTTTCTGTACTATTCCACTACTGAAATGACTGATGAAGTACTGGAAGCACATGAAGAAGAAGTTGAAAAGTGGAAAAAATATTACGAAGAAGTTCAGTACATTATTAGAAAAATTGAAAAAAAGACGGGAATTATGGGAATTGATGATAGTATTTGAAGGCAAAGCTGCTGATAAAAATAGATTTAAAAATCGAAAAGGGAATTTACTTCAAGAAGAAAGAGAACGGAAAAAATTGCAGAAAGATCTCCCAAATTTAGAAAACAATATTTTTGAAGATATTGAAGCTTATGAAAGAGAGAAAGGCAGACCGTTTTTGTATTTTGGAGTTGATTATAGAGCGTTTGTCACCAATCAGTGGACAGAAAGGCTCAACCAGAAAGAAAATGAGAAAATAGAAAGACATAATCAACACTTGCTGCAGCTGGGTAACATCACTCAAACCCCTGGGAAAAAGACCCCAACTGACTACTCCAAAATCTGCACCTAGCAAGTTATTGAAATCTAGCACAGGTGTATCTTTGTTTCGTACTCCTGCAGCCCATCAATCGAAAGTAAGGCCTAGTACAGTTGCTAAATCAATGTCAAAAGTCACCAAGTTATTCAGCAGCCGTCCGAACCCCATTCAACAGAAAGACAGGTATATTCTGAGAGAGAGAAATCAATCGACGGCTCCTAATCCTAAAGCCTCGCCCAATGGAACTACATACACAGATTTTGCAAAGGAATTAAATCGTACTTCCAGGGCTAATTTACGAAGCTCTGTATTGGCCACTCGGAAACGGGGGGGAACTCGGACGTCAATAAATAATAGTCGGAATAAGAGGAAAAGTTTCAGAAAATCAACAAGAAATATCTCTGGTACAGTACCAAATTTAACTCCAGCTAGAGGGAAAGTGGGATTGCCCTTTTTAATCTAATTGTTTTATTAAGTTATCTGATATGCAAGAACTTTTCTTCAAATAGGCTTTAGTTTTCATTTAATCATATTTGTAACAAAATATATTTTTTTAACTACTTTAACATTTTTTAGAGCAAAAAAGAAATTTTCATAATATGTAAACATTTTGACAAAACTACATATTGTGAAAGTTTTGATTTTTTAATGGCTTGTTTCTCATTTAATAAAAAGCTTGTTAGTGTAGTTAGTTAGTAAAGAAATGTTTCCGGTGTTGCTTTTTTTGTGTGTTCAAGATATTTTGACTAGTTAGTTCATTTTTTAATTTTATTATCCAGTGGTTTACCATTAATAAGAATATTTGTATGTTTATTTTTGTAAAGTATAGTTTAAAATGTTCATGTGAAAAGTATTTACCATATGTAAATAATTTGGTAAAAATTATTAAATTGTGTTAGCAGTGATTAGTGTTGTTGACTCGATAATATAAAATTTTTGAAAAATAATTATTTATGCTTTAAATGGATGCATAATATGTATAATTTCTATTTTAGTATCAAATGCATTTCATTTCATGTCTAGTATATATCAGACAAATGAAAATATCTATTTGTTTTAAAAAATTTATTAATATCTGCTTCATATTGTAAATATTGCACCACAGGGATTTAAATATGTGTATATATTGGTGCGACTTAAATATCTGTGCAATCTTGATTTATTTGTTTTTTCTCCTGATTGCTTTATATTCTGTACATGGTATGGGAGTAAAATAAAATTTTTTTTTATAGTTATATTGTCATTTTTTTAAAGTTATTTATGTTCCTTCCATATATAAGAAATTATGATATACTGATTATTAAATAATTTTCTTCCAAAAATAATCCTGGTTATTGTTAGGTCAGTTGTTTCTGATAGATTGTTAATTTTTGTAGGAAGAATTTAAGGGTTTAATATGTGTCAACTTAATTATAGTGATTTGAGAAGTTAAGAAAAGCATGCATATTGGTTACAAACTTCAATGTTTAGGTGCTCATCTGTCTATGCGTTTTCTTTATATGAACACAAATGGCCTATGAGCAATTGAAAAATTAGGTGGATATGCATATTAGCTACATGACTTTTTTGGATATGGATGTTTTTCTTTGTGCATAACAGAAATGCCAACCAGTTAAGCTAGATTTAGAATCTAGACCCAGAGCAGAAGACTTTTTGACCTGAAATAGACTTCTTGAATCAACAGGAAACCTGAATTCAAAGAGTTACGGTCGAAAAATCAGTGTTCGGTGAAAACATTTTCTTTTTTTCACATTGCTTAATTTCTCAGTCCACACCTGTGGAAAGCCTTCCTTTTTTCTTATATGCTATGCAAATGGCTTTCAAGCATAAACTGAATCAACTATCAGAGTACAGAACGACAGTCAAGTACTAATCATTTACATATATGTATACAAAGTTCATTTACTTAATAATTAAAATATAATTTAAGTTTTATAAAAATATGCTCTAAAATTTAAACTAATTGTTTCCGATTTTTTTTTTTTTTTTTTTTTTTTTTCCTTGTAACGTGTAAAGTTATATTTCTCGCAAGATACTAAAGATCTGCGACGCATGATCTTAGTATTTGATGGTAATTCCGCTTAAATAAAAGACATGGTATTATTTGCCTGAATACTTTTTTTTTTTTTCATTTCATTCTTCCCAATGGCACCATTTCCTGTAAGTATTTTTTGTTTTTACATCGGTAGGCCTTATGTACCACAAATAGATGATATGGGGGAGTTATGATAATTAGTAATATTTCAATATATTGCTGGTGTTGAGAATTCAGTGAAAATAAATTCAAACTTTTCCAAAATAGAATAATTTTTACATCTCGCTTTATGCTTCGAATGAAAATCAAATAAATTCTTAGATTTTTTTTTTTTTTTTTTTTTTTTTTGAGAAAAAGTTTGAGTTTTTTCGTTTTAAACTTAATGCAGTGCCAAAAGTGTAATATTTTAAAATTAAAATTGCTTCTAATTTTAATATCTTTGCTAAAACTTAAATTTATCATGAAAAATATTCAATAAACACTTATTGAATATATTTTAATTTATATTTTTTTACAAGTAGTACAATTTTTAAACAAAACTTTTTTTATAAGACCATAAAGAGTGTTTATTGTCATACTTCAAGTTGTTACTAATAAAAAAAAAAATTTTTTTTTTTTTTTCCTGTAACGTCGATTTGTCTCCATTATTTGTCTTTTCATCCTTCTCCTCTATTGGGTTATTGTTTTATTTTGAAATATGTAATAAGATTTTACGAGACCGAAACCACAAAGCTACTCCATCCCATCCGATTCCATGAACTAAATAGTATGTGGGGCCTGAATGGCCGAGTGACTGGCGTTTGGTGCCATAGGATTTGGGTTCGTGTCCCGGCCGGGGCATAGATGTTTGTAGGATGGATGAACTTACGGTCTAAATAGGATCATATAGCGTTGTCTTGAGGTTGAGTCAGTCTTCAGCCCTCGCTAAAGTGAAGCTGCATATTACCCTTAGCCATGGATTTTGGGCCTGGTGCAGGCTTTCTTGCACCAGGGGGATTAATAACAACAACAAACAATACGTGATTTCCCCATGAGTTTCTTTTTCGCTTGATTAAAAGGGAAAATTTTTAGCTGTATTTCGACATCCAAAAATCCTTATCTGCCAAGAATAAACCAGTTCAAATTCCCTGTGATTATGAGAGGTATTTCTGGTAATTTGGAATTCTATGAAGCCCACCCGTAGGTGTTTCCTTTCATGCGAAAACTAAATTTCAAGTTAGCAAAAATTTGGCCTATGTCCATGAATTAAAAAGGGTTTTAATAAATAATGAAGGAGTTTGACTGGGTTGCACAATTCGAACCGTTTGGATAGACCATTGACGTCTTTGAGCAGATCGGCGTAGAAGAGGAAAGTTTCTGATGTTGGATTATAATAATTCATCGAAGCCAATGCATTTTGGAGTAGGAAATTAATATTTACCAGTTATTCCCTCCTAGTAGATTAGGAAAAAATTTGGCTGTATCCATATCGATATCAAAATTGGTTTCTTCAGAGTATGTGTTCTGGGGGTCTTGCTTGAATACTTGCTTAGGTGAAGTCTGGATTACAAATTCCTATGAAAAACAACCTAAGTTAATATAAAAGCAAATATAATTCTGACAAGAACTAGTTGCGTAGAATCCAAGTTAAAATTCGGCAAATTCTCCAAAAGTGAAAGTTATTTCATGTCCAATCTATGCATATAAAAAGCTTAAATTCCTTATTGAGTGTTTTGTGAGACCAAGAAATTTTGAGACTTGGGATTTAATGTTTGCTTTATTGTTCTATAATCACAATTTAGTAAACATAGATACAATTCCAGTTTTCTTGTTTGATAAATTCAGATTTCAAACATTTATTTATTTTGTAAATCTAATGCTATAATTAATA
Source organism: Caerostris extrusa (assembly GCA_021605095.1). NCBI lineage: Eukaryota > Metazoa > Arthropoda > Arachnida > Araneae > Araneidae > Caerostris > Caerostris extrusa. The sequence goes on along the minus strand of BPLR01002617.1, from coordinate 57,222 downwards.
CCAAACTACTAACCAAAATACCTAACTCCTTACTACTAATTCTATCACCGATTTGAAAAGAAAAACACAAAATGACGAGGTGCTTCACACGTGAATGATGTTCAATAATGTGAGGATAACAAACTGAAAGTGGCGATGCACTATTCTGTAATAGCATAAATATATCTATATATATATTTAATAAAAATAGCACAGCAGCTCTCATACTTTTAATTCATGCGCTACCTTAAAGAAGGGACTCATTGCTCAACGGCCATTGTAGCTGTCAGTTTGGAAAGCAGCGTGCGAATTGCACGGTTATTTATTTTTTTTTTTAATTCAGTATTGAAGAAATGACTCAAAATAGTTAGTATTAGCTGCAATCAACTAAAATGCGTTGCAAATGCAACCTTGTTGTGTCACTGTTACAGCAAAAGTAGCATATGGAGGAAACAGACATAGGAAATGGGTACTCATACAATTTCATACATGTTGCATAAAAATAAATATATAATATAATTTAATAATATATTTTCGTATAATGAAATAATATAATTTCGTATCATAATTTAATTTTATAATTCTCATATATTTCACATAGTAGAATGTCATAGATAATCCATAAATCTTCTCTTATTGCAAAAATAATAGAAATCCATGAAACACAATGTCATGAAATAGAATAACACTCTGTCATGAATTAGAATTACACAATGTCATGGATCAGAATTGCACAATGTCATGGATCTGATTAATTGTATGTCATGCAATACATTTATTTCATTATCGCACTACATATGAACATATTCAATAGACTATTCACATTACACAAGTATGTATCAAATCAGTTAATTTCACTACTTATACATTGCACCCTTTATTAACATTAAACAGTTACTAAAATACGTGCATATCTCTTAATCGTTAATTTAAAACTAATATCAGTTATAATGGTTAAGTAAGATCCGTGACATGGATGTGAAAGAGATAATTTTACAATTTAGTTATAATTTTTGATGTTCATTTTAATTTTACACATAATTCCGAAAGATAAATAATGAGGGCAAAAAGAAAGACTCATTCTTTATGTAAGAAAATCTCCGTTTTTGACTACGAGGTATGATGGCTTTAGAAGCATTTTGAATATTTTTGTATGTGTTGATTTAACAAATAAAATATTTAAAAACATTACCATGAGTAAACTAATTTCTAGCTACATTGGGGATTATTTGAGTTATTTTCTATGTTAGAGATTTTTATGAGGTGTCTATTCCAGTTTAAAAAAAATAATACTTTGCTATAAAATGTTATAACTACTTTTGAAATTTCGTATTTTTCTTTTTTGGTGCTTGTAAGTATGGAACAGGTTTTATTACACAGAAACAAGTTTGTGTGTAATAAAAATTCACACACGCATAAATATCTTAATCTTTATTCCCATCAACTACTAAGATTGCAGAACGTCCGTCACGTGAATGGGTAGAAGATCAGACTTCTGATAGGTTGGCGTTCTGCGCGTCACAGAATGCCAGCCAATCTAATGAAAGTTATCTTATATGATTATAATAAAAGAATTTCGTTTTTCATCATTTAAAAACCGAAATTACTTTCTAGCGCATTCCAATATACAATTATCTAATGGAAATTCAGTTATATGAAAAAAATTGAGTTCTATTTTTGTGTTAAAAATTTATTCCTATTAAAAAACATAAAATGTAGGACAATTAGAATTTGTGTTGATCTAAAAGTTTTTCAGTTATTATCACTTTGTACTTAATCACGGTTAGTTAATTTTTATCTGGAAGAAAGAGGCACCATCCAGTCCCCTACAATTTGAGAATCGCTGCTTGGCGATCACAGCCTGAGGACGTTTCTGAAGTCGAGGTCGTTGTTGAGCATCTCTTGTTGGTTGTCTCGATAGAGGTGGAACTCCTCCGATCGGTCCTCGTTGAAGATGCGCTGGGTTCTACCACTATCGACGTCCCTGTTTTCCTCCTCCACCCTCCTGACGCGAGTCTTCTTTTCAATGACCAAAAACTTCTGGTTGACATCGATTCGATTCGTACCAAATGATGAGAGCGTGTGAACGAAGTCACCGTCGCCTTGAAAGAGCACGATGATTGGAGCCGGTTCGTTTGATGAGCCGTTCGTCTTTGATGGCGTCGGGGAAGTTGTGGTGGGCAAGTTGGTGTTGCTGTTTTCCTCATCTGGAATTGTTTGTCTACTCGGTTGTGGTTCGCCAGGTACACTGTCTGTTACAGATGACGTTGCGGAACGGGTGGTAGGCAAACCGGAACTGCTGTTTTCGTCATCTGGAACTTCTTGGCTATTCGATTGCTGTTCGTTCGATGCACCGTTTGTTGCTGATGACGTCGGGGAACGGCTGGAAGGCAAGTCGGTGTTGCTGTTTTCATCATCTGGAACTTCTTGGCTATTCGGTTGTGGGTCATTTGATTCACCGTTCGCTGCTGTTGACGTTGGGGGACGGATGGAAGGCAAGCCACTGCTGCTGTTTTCGTCATCTGAAACTATTTGACTATTCGGTTGTGGTTCATTTGATGCACCGTTCGTTGCTGAGGATGTTGGGGAACGGGTGGAAGGCACGTCAGTGTTGCTGTTTTCGTCTTGTAGATTCGGCTGGCTGTTCGGTTGTGATCCTTGTGATGATGATGTCGTGGCAGCAGTGGGGCTTTGACTTCTCAGCTGTGGTTCGTTCGAAGCACCCAGTGTTACTGGTGGCCTCGGGGAAACGACAGACAAATTGGTGCTGTTGTTTTCTTGAAGTGTTTCGCTGGAATTTTCGGGAATGGGTAAACAAAACACCGAAGGAAGAATGAGCAATAGCATTCCTGCTACTAATAACTGCGAATTTCTTGCCAAGAATTGCATCTGGAAAAGAAAAAGAGAAAAAATTGCATTCATTCTTTAAATCTCTATCAAGATCGCTGCTAACAGCTTGACATTATAGCGATTTTTTTTATAGCTATTTCGATATAAGAATGCCAACACATAATTTCAGAGCAAGGTAGATAATTGGATACGCTTGAACTACTTTTGCAACCGGACGCCATTTCCATTGATTTACAAACAAAATACATTGCATTAATAAATACGTAGCTAGTCACTTTTCTCTTAAATGAATGTGAAATAATTTCAATTTTATTGTATTGATCATAAGAAGCCCTTTTTTATAATTTTATGGCTCCCTGCTTAAAAAAAATCAATAAAAATTTTATTTTTGTACACCGATCTACTTTTTCAGTCTAAAGAAAATTTATTCCTTAAAATCAAGAGTGGCCAACCCAAATGATCTTGAGGACCACTGTGGAAATGCATCACAACTCCGCGGGCTGCATATAAAATTATGTATCCCCGTATTAGATTTAGACCTACTATAGGCATTTTTTTAAGTAAAAAATTGAAACATAATGAGTTATTATTTTTGTGCTTACTATTATTCTTACATGTAAACATAGACAATATTATAATAATAATCATACTAAATGCACATTGTAAAAAAATATATAACACTAAAAATGAAATATATAAATAAAAACGAAATTTAAAAAGTGAAATTATTAAAAAATATTTATTTTACTGGGCGATATTTGTTTCTCCACTCTTTCATTCAGCTTTTACAAATCGATCTCAATGTGGGTATTTGCACATCGTAATAGGTGTTGCGTCCGTTATGTTTGAACGTGCTTAGTGTTCGGTCAATTATTTTTCGAAAAAAAAAACGTTTCGAAGGTGTAAGTTGAACAACTTCTGGTTTGCTCTGCTATCAACAATCAACTGTGCTTATCTATTAATGGTCACGGAGGTCACTTAAAGTGAAACATAGAAACAGTTGTATTAGATGTTCCGAAATGCGCAAGCACCATGAGTTAGCAGAATATAATTTAATTATTCTACGAACTCATACCAGTAAACTCACAAATGAAACAGGCAATATCTGTCCTATATTCGCAAGATTACTATTTTAAAATCAAAGTTAATTTTTCTCATAATTTCGACAGATAATTTTTGAATATATGAATGCACACAAAATGTATTTTTTAATACATTGGTTTTCATTACTTAGGCCATTATAAAATAGATATATTTTGTAAAAGTGTGATATATCTTATAAGCCTGAAAATAGCATCATAAAATAAAGCAGCAGCATAAAATAATAAGCAGAAAATAGCATATCTTATAGCATCTTTTTTATATATATAAAAACAGTACAATTACAAGCCCCTTTTTTTTTTAAGAAACGAAGCATTTCTATTGAAAATTCATTAACTTATTTATTACTTTTAGTATTTAATAATTTTTAAAATTGCTGGAAACAATTTCCGTTTCCAAAAACACAATTTTCGTACATGCGCTCTACTAAAAGTAAATGTTATTTCTGTTGGAGAAATTCATTTTAGGTAAATATCTGGTTGAGAATGGTAATAAGAAAGTAATACATGATTAATTTCGATAAAAGGCTGCATTCACACAAAACAAACATCCAACTTTTAATTTTAAAAATTAAACTTCAATATAGATAAATTGGATAAAAGATGAACCGTTATAGTTTGGTTTGGCGTTGTACTGTCATTTTGTGCACACTTTGCGATAATCAGACTAGGACCTGCATTTTAAGATGGATTCCGAACCACTCACAAACATCCCATGCCACCGCCAGGATTCGAATATGAAACACCAAAGAGCCGATTGGCCATCAGGCCGCTTAAATGGGCTGCTAACTAAATTTGAGAAAATGTTAAAAAGTAACTGTTAATTTAACTATTTTGTCGATCAACTTCAATAGACGAAACAAAGAATGAATGGTTACTTTAAGCAGTGGTAATCGATCTCCATGTTAGATTACTTTTAACACTGATTGAATTCAACTCTTTCGGACGTGACAAGTTTTATGTAAGCAGTTGATCTCAGCAATTACTGAAACAGTGCTTCACAGCCTCGGCCCTTAGTGCAGTAACGAGCAGCATGAATTGTAGCGCTGTTGATTCAGATAGAAAGTATTTGGTAATAGCTGTTGATTTTAACCTCCGTAGAAAAATTCAACTCTTTCGACAGGAAATGTTGATTAGCGCATCAAATATTAACGCAACTGTTGATTTAACTACTTTGGCGAGAATGAGAGGTCAACTCCAATGGACAAAACGAAGAATGAATGGTTATTTTTAGCCGTGGTACTCGATCTCCATTTTTTTTTTGAGAAAAGGAGCATTTATATTGAAAATTCCTTATCTCATATATTATTTTTAATATTTAATAATTTTTAAAATCGCTGGAAAAAATTTCCATGGCGACATTTAAAACCCATTTTCATAAATGTTCTCTGCTGCAAGTAAATGTTATTTCTGTAGGAGAAATTCCTTTTAGGTAAATATCTGGTTGAGAATGATAATAAGAAAGTAATTTGAAAGAAGTAAGAAAAAGTAATAAGAAAGTAAATGATAATATGAAAATCAGTTTTTATGATTAATATCGATAAAAAAGGCTGCATTGACACAAAACAAACATCCAACTTTTAATTTTAAAAATTAAACTTCAATATAGATAAACTGGATAAAGGATAGACCGGTATGGTTTGGTTTCGCGCTCTACTGTCATTTTGTGCACACTTTGCCATCGTCAGGATTCGAATATGAAGCACCAAAGAGATAGCCAATTGGCCATCAAACGTCTTAAATGGGCTGCTTACGAAATTGGATCATGTATTAAAGTAACTGTTAATTTAACTACTTTGGCGAGAGTGAGCGATCAACTTCAATGGACGAAATGAAGTATGAATCTGTACTTTTAACAGTGATACTCGATCTCCATGTTGGATTAAGTACTTTTAATACCGATTGAAATCAACTCTTAAATTAAACTCTTTCGATAGAAAGAGGTTGATTAGCGCATCAAATATTAACGTAACTGTTGATTTAACTACTTTGGCGAGAATGAGCGATCAACTCCAATGGGCGAAACGAAGATGAACGGTTACTTTCAGCAGTGGTACTCGATCTTCACGTAATGTTACTTTTAACACCCATTGAATTCAACTCTTTCCGATGAGGTAGGTTTTATATAAGCAGTTGATCTCAGCAATTACTGAACAGAGCTTCAATTAGTTAAGTTAAGAGAAGCACGAATTTTAGCGCTGTTGATTCGGATAGAAAGTATTCGATAATAGCTGTTGATTTTAACCTCTGTTAAAAATTCAATTCTTTCGACGGGAAAATGTTGATTCGCGCATCAAATATGAACGTAACTGTTAATTTAACTACTTCGGCGGTCAACTCCATTGGATGAAACGAAGAATGAAAGGTTACTTCTAGCAGTGGTAATCGACCTCTACGCTAGATGGAATTAAGATTACTTTTAATACCGATTGAATTCAACTCTTTCAGATGAGGAAGGTTTTATGTAAGCAGTGCTCTCAGCAATTATTTAACAGGGCTTTCAAGCCTCGACATTGAGTGCAGTTAGGAGAAGCACGAATTTTAGCGCTGTTGAGTCGGATAGAAAGTATTTGATAATAGCTGTTGATTTTAACCTCTGTTAAAAAAATTCGACTCTTTCGACAGGAAAAAAACTGATTAGCGCATCAAATATTAACGTAACTGTTAATTTAACTACTTTGGCGAGAATGAGCTATCAACTCCAATGGACAAAAAGAAGAATGAACGGTTACTTTTAGCAGTGGTACTCGATCTCCACGCTAGATTACTTTTAACATCGATTGAATCCAACTCTTTCGGATGAGGTAAGTTTTATGTAAGCAGTTGATCTCAGCAATTATTGAACAGCGCTTCACAGCCTCGGCACTGAGTGCAATTAGGAGAAGCACGATTTTTAGCGCTGTTGAGTCGGATAGAAAGTACAGTAGAACCTCTGTAAGTTCAACTTCAAGGAAGACGCCAAATAATTCGAGTTATAGAGTTTTCGACTTATGGAGGATTTCGACTTACGCGGATTTTGTAAGGAAATATTCGACTTGTAGAGGTTTAGATTCTTTCTGACTTATTTTGAGTTAGAAAGGTAAAATAAATAAAAATTCAAGTTACAGAGGTAATAAGCGTGTTTATTTGCAACTTAAAAGTTATATTATGTACTACAATAAAAATCAAAATGATTCCGAAATAACCTTAAAATTAAAAAAATATTATGTATTATAAAAGTCAGTTATTTTTATTTATTTATTTATTTTTTATTTTTATTTATTTATTTTTGCTTCAGACAATTCGATCGTTCTCTATCTATAGCATTATATAAGCTATAAAGAGCAGAAAATTCTTTTTCTTCCGAGTTGCTATTTCTTAGAATTGGTTATTCTATTTACTGTATACTCATACATTGTTTTCTAAGAAACAATGACGTGCATTGTCGGCAAATCCTTAAAGTCGGTAACTTATTTTCTTGGAGCTATAGAGGTAATTAGTTTCAAATGATCGAGTTGTGAAGGTTGTAAAAAAAAAAGATTGTAAAATCTTACATTGCCTAATGTTAGAGATACAGAAGTCCAATTTTTTTTTTCGATTTACGGAGGAAAAATATATACCAAAATGGCTTGTGGGGATTGACTCATTATTTCGACTTATAGAGTGTTGAAATTTCGAGTAATGAAGATTTTGGGGCTTGAAGGAAGGGAACAAAAATTTTTTCGAGATGTGGATGCTTTCGACTTATCGAGGTTCGACTTAAAGAGGTTCTACTATATTTGATAATAGCTGTTGATTTTAACCTCTGTTAAAAAAATCCGACTCTTTCGACAGGAAAAGGTTGATTAGCGCATCAAATATTAACGTAACTGTTAATTTAACTACTTTGGCGAGAATGAGTGATCAACTGCAATGGACGAAACGAAGAATGAACGGTTACTTCTAGCAGTGGTCCTCGATCTCCACGTTAGATTACTGACGATGGCCAAAGCCCAGAGATCTAGCCAATTGGCCAGTAGGCCCCAGGAATGAACGGGAATTCTATAGCTATCATTTGAATTACAAAATCAAGAATTGGATAGATTATTTTCCAATTGAATATTTAATTTAATTTTTATTTTAATAAAGGATTTTCAGATGAAAATACATAATCTAACGTATAAATACATATTAACATTTTAAATACACACTAACTTTACATACATACTAACATTTTAAGTACATAATACATAATCTAACGTTTAAATTTATTAAATATAAAAATATAACAATTATTATGAATAAATATAAGAGAATGCCTTGAGAAGTAAAATAATTTCAAGTTCACAATTCTTTTCCGTAGAAATTAAATTTATTTTAAGGTAGAAAAACAAAAACAAAAAATGGGCCTTTAACTAAACGATATTAAATCATATATAATTTGACATGAAATTTTTCTAATCGAAGAATTTTTTGAGAATAAATCTAAACAATGGATGCAATTCCCAGTTGGAAAATTAATATTAATAAAAAGAAGTAAAAAAAAAGTTATTAAAATTAAGTTAAAGCTCCAAAGTTATATCAGTTAAATTGATATATCATTTTTTCCCATCAGTTATAATAGAAAATTCCATATGGTCACATCAAATTTAGTAGAAAACTAGATGAAGATTCAGAAAACTCACCATTCCAGATCCTTTCAGTCCACGCTGCGTTCGTATGAATAAATGCAAAGACAGAGGTTTTAAAACGTGATATTCACCCCAAAACTGCCATATCGCCATTCGATTAAAATCTACATAAAAAACCCCGAATCACTTTTCATAATGAGGGAAATCGTGTTTTCCACAAACAGATTTTATTCATTTCCACTGATTTCAAATAATTTCTTACCTTGAGAAATTACGTTTCGATATGTGAACGAGCATCATTAAAAAGGAATTACAGCATTATTCCGTATCAGCTAATTTTAAGCAAATGGCCTTTGCAACTCCGTGAAGCTGGATGAGAAGAAGAAAAAAAAAATTACAAGTAATCTTTCATTTCACTTATATTTCATTTAATCGAGTTTTTTTAAAAAATGCATAATTCACTGTCATAACTAATAATAGAAATAATAAGTGCGTGCAGTCCTAATCGAAAAGTAAACTCAGAAGAAAGGCCGAAGTTCCAAAGAAATCCTTTCAGGCAATTCTTGGGATAGGAACTAAATGTAATTATAGTAGATTTATTAATAACTAATCTAACAAGTAATATAAAAAAAAATTTTAAAGTCAATTCCTACATTTTTTTCACTTTTTTTTTCGCAAAAAATCTTTTATAAATAATTTTCATACATTTTTTTTTTAAGTTTATGGGGCACCATCTATTGGTAGATATATGCAACTTAAATTTAAAAAACTGAACTTAATTAATTAAATTTAATTACTGAATTAATATTTGAAAAAACTGTACTAACATCCAGTGTCATCCACTACAAGTTCAAAAAATGTATTTGAACTCGAGTGGATGAATGAGAAGTATTTTATGAACGATTGAAAATTTGAACAAGATATATATAGGGAGAGTGTGAGCTAATAGAAAGAATTAAATAATAAGTGCGGGCAGCCTTAATCGAAGTTTTGTCGAAAAGGAATCTCAGATGAACGGTTCAAGTTCCAAAGAAATCCTTTCAGGCAATTCTTGGGACAGGAACTAAATGTAATTATATTAGATTTATTAATAACTAATCTATCAAATAATATAAAAAATAATTTTTAAAGTCAATTCCTACTTTTTTTCCCACTATATTGCAGAAAGTCCTTTATAAATAATTTTCATTCATTTTTTCAATTTATCTGGCGTCATCTATTGGTAGATACATGCAACTTAAATCTAAAATTTTTTTAATTACTTAATTAATTTTAATGAATGAACTAATGTTTGAAAAATGGTTTTTAACATCAAGTGTCATCCACTACAAGTTCGAAAAAATGTATTTGAACTTGAGTGCATGAATAGTAAAGTGTTTTATGAGCGATTGAAAATGTGAACAAGATATATATAGGGAGAGTGTGAGCTAATAGCAGGAATTGAATAACTGTCGAAGTTCCAAAGAAATCCTTTCAGGTAACTCTTGAGACAGGAACTAAATGTAATTATGTTAGATTTATTAATAATTAATCTAATAAAGAAATATATAACAAACAAAGTAAGACTTGAATCCAGGCGTGGCCAACCCAAATGATCTTGCGGACCACTTCGGAAATGCATCCTAAATCCGCGGGCTGCATATAAAATTATATATACCCACATTAGATTTAGACCCACTATAGACATGTTTTGAAGCGAAAAATTGAAACATAATGAGTTATTATTATTGTGTTTACTATTATTCTTACTATTATTTACATAGATAATGTAATAATAATGATACTAAACACACAGTGTAAAGAAACGTATAACACTAAAAATGAAATATATAAATTTAAACGAAATAAAAAAAAATGAAATCATTGTAAACTATTTATTTTACTAGTGTCTTATTTGTTTCTCCACTCTTTCACTTAGCTTTCGCAAATCGATCTTAATTTGGGTATTTGCCGGTCGTAATGGTTGTTGCAAGTTAACGTCCATTATGTTTGAGCATGTTTTGTGTTCGGTCAATTTTATTTTCGAAAAAAAACGATTCTCAGGTTAAGTTGAAAATATGTGCTAGTAACTTTTCGTGCAAGATTTCTCAAATTGGAAAATTTCTCTTTTGTGACGTAAGAGTTATGAAAATTTATTTTTGATTCTGATGTTTCAAAATGGGTTTTTACTTCAATATTGCATTGTAATTCAACCAGTTAAATTTGGAGTTATTCTGGGACTGACTCGATTTCAACATGAAAAGGAGATGAATATATTTCAAAAATTTTGTTGCACTTGTCTAACTCTAAATTACTAAATCAACTTTCAAAAGCAGCTGTACGCTTTCTTATTTCTTTTGCATATTTGATGTAATTGTTGCACTTTTTCACTACTTTGGCCATTATACAGCCTGAGTAAAAACTTTAAGGCCAGTAAAAATTTTTGAGAAAATGTAAAATGAAATAAAAGGGATTCAAATAATATTAATTATTAAAGTTCATTGATAAGAAATAAATGCTGTAAACATAATTTGTAAATATATAATTATGAGAAACATGTGGTTATTTACAAAGTTAGTATTTCTGCCTGAATAAAAACTTTAAGGCCACCAGTCATTTTTAAAAATATATATAATATAATCGCGTAATTACCATCGCAACTACTAGCTTGTGGCAACGCTGCAATTTTCATATTTGTCATACGTTTCTTCGAAGTATTGGTGATCTTTGTGAAAATGGCGAAGGGTAAGGAGTTAACTGATCGTGAAAGAGGACAGATCGAAGCTTTGTCTTCAACAGGAATAAGTAGTCGTGCTATTGCAATAAAGATAGGAAGATCAAAGACTGTAGTTAACAATTTTTTAAAATTGAAAGAGAATTATGGTAAAAAGAATACTGGGGGAAGACCTAAAGCTTTGTCTTCGCGTGATGAAAGAAGAGTTTGCCAACTTGCATCTACTGGAAAGTACTCAACCAGGAAACTGATTCCGACGACAGGCTTAAAAGTTTGTCAAAAAACGATTTATAACACAATTAGAAGGTCTGGAAGGTACACTTATACAGCAAAATTGACTAAGCCTCAGTTACTGCAGAGACACAAAATAGAGCGTTTGAACTTTGGCCAGAAAGTCATGACCTGGGACAACCAATGGATAGAAATTATTTTTCTGACGAAAAAAAAAATGGAATTTGGATGGACCAGATGGCTAGAATTTCTACTGGCATGATATAAGAAATGAAAAAGAAATATTCTCCATGCGCCAATTAGGTGGAGGGTCTGTCATGATTTGGGGCTGTTTTTCTTACAACGGTGTGGGCTCAATTGCATTCGTTTCAGGTAGAATGAATTTACAAGGATACCAAAATGTCCTAACAAATCATCTTTTGCCAAATGCTGAATGTCTTGCTGGAGAAAATTGGAAATATCAGCAAGACAATGCACCGATCCATTCGAGTAACAGCACAAAAATTGGTTCCAAGTCAACAATGTTGAAACTGTGAAATGGCCAGCTAGATCACCTGACCTTAACCCAATCGAGATCCTTTGGGCTGACTTAGCATGAAGAGTTTATGCAAATGGGAGACATTTTACATCAACAACAGAGCTGAAATCTACTATCGAAGATGAATGGTATAAAACCGAACCACCCTTTGTCAAAAACTCGTTTCATCCATGAAAACAAGAATATTTGAAGTAATTCGAAGTAATGGCTCCTACACAACCTTCTAAGAATTTGTAATTTTTTCTTACATCTAATTTTCTATGTTGGCCTTAAAGTTTTTACTCAGGCTCAAATATTCATCTGTGTGTTCTGTAATATTTTCTAATAATAAAATATTTGCAAATTAATTTTTCTACTTTTTTTGCTTTTATTTAAGCTCAATAATTATCAATCAAATGGTATTTTAATTCTTCAGTTTAAATGTTTCCATTTTCTCAAAAAATGTCAACTGGCCTTAAAGTTTTTACTCAGACTGTAAAATATATATACAGTAAAACCTCTGAAGTCGAACTTCAAGGGAGACGCCAAATAATTCGAGTTATAGAGTTTTCGACTTATGGAGGATTTCGCGCGGATTTTTGTAAGGAAATATTCTACTTGTAGAAGTTTAGATTCTTTCTGACTTATTTTGACTTAGAATATTTAGAACATTTCATAGAATTGGTTATTCTATTTACTGTATACTCATACATTTTTCTAAGAAAAAATGACGTGCATTGTCCGCAAATCCTTTAAGTCGGTAACTTATTTTTCTTCGAGCTATAGGGGTAATTAGTTTCAAATGTTCAAGTTGTAAAAGGTTGTACAAACGAACATTGCCTAATGTTCGAGACACAGAGGTCCAATTTTTTTTTCGAGTTACGGAGGGAAAATATATACCAAAATGACTTGTGAGGTTTGACTCATTATTTCGACATATAGAGGGTTGAAATTTCGAGTCATGGAGGTTTTGGGGCTTAAAGGAAAGGGAACAAAAGTTTTTTTTCGAGTTGTGGAGGTTTTCGACTTATCGAGGTTCTACTGTATTTTGTAAAAATGTGATAAATCTCACGGGTTGGAAAAACGTTCAAGGCGGGCCACAAAGCGGGCCGCGGGTTGGCCACCCCCTGCTTCAATCCATAGCTCCTGAATTGTTCATTTTCCGTCTTCATGTTTTTAATTCAACGTTTTCCGTACAATAAGGCAGCATTGATAATGTCAATAAAAAAGATCTTCACGTGTTTTTCCAAAGCACGCGAACCCCTTTCAAACTTAAAAATTTCCTGCGATCCCCTTTCATATTTAAAATTTTCCAGGAATTTAAAAAAAATCCAGGGACCATCTATCGACTTATAAATTTCAACAGGCCCCATTCAAGTTAAAAAATTTCGAAGACCCCCCATAGATGAAAAAAATTTATGAATTCGATATTTTGTTACACATATGTACAAATCATATTTGAAATGCTCACGAGAACTGAAAATTGATTAAAAGTACGTTATGCTTAGAACATTGTAAATACATATATTGTATATATATGAACATTGTATTAATATATATATATGTATTAATAAAAAAAAATTGAAATTTGACTTAAATGTGAAAACAAGTAATATATAAAAAAAAAAAATTTTAAAGTCAACTCCTACTTTTTTTTTTGCTATATTGCAGAAACTCCTTTATAAATAATTTTCATTCATTTTTTAAAAGTTTATCTGGTGCCATCTATTGGTAGATATATGCAACTTAAATCTAAAAAAAGCTAAAATTATTTAATTAAATTTAATGAAGGAATTAATATTTGAAAAAACTATATTGACTTCAAGTGTCATCCACTACAAGTTCAAAAAAAATGTATTCGAACTTGAGTGGATGAATAAAAAGTATTTATGAACGATTGAAAATTTGAACAAGATATACATATAGGGAGAGAGTGTGAACTAATAGAAGAAATTGAATAAAATAAAAATAAAGTTAAAAGGAGCAATTTTGCAAATTTTTTCTCACAGCCACCTAAGGATCATTGAACTAAAGGATGTTTCCACCCATCAACTGTTTTTGGCAGACCGGGAGAAAGAAAAAAATTAGCCCAGCAAATCTCCACGATTTTCCAAATTCAAAGCCTACTCTAAACGATTTAATTCATTTGTTTCTGAGCAGACTTGCTTAAACTTCATTTCCATAAATGATAATTCCTAAAATAGTTCGAAGGAAAAAAATTATTAAAATGAAAAAAAAAAAAAAAAAAAAAAAGATAGAACTAAAGAAAGAAAAAAAGAAAATACAGGAAGAATTCGTGAAAACTTTTTTAATAGGATCGGCTGATACTGATTTAAAAAAAATAGCACATGTGACAAATATATTTAGAAATACAATTTAATGAATAAGATTTCCTCATCAGCATCGGCGCAACAACCCGATGGTTGGCCAATGACGTCTGCTTATTGGTAGATTTGGTAGAGACGGGAGATGTTTTCTTTTTACGTAGGGTTGTCAGCCCTAAATCCAACAGCCATATTAGACCGGAACTTACGTTTAAAGTGGATTCGAACCACTACAAATATACACGGCACCTCCGGGACTCGAACCTGAAGGTTATGGTACTAAAGCTCTAGCCACTCAGCCGCTCCTTTCGGATATTCTCTGGTAGCGCCATACATAAATTTATATTTATAAATATTCTAAACGACACTTACAGAAACCTAATAATCGTTTTTTACCCATTTTTAATTTAAATAAATAGGCGCCTGATGGTCCGAGAGCTCTGGCTCTCGGACCCACAGGTATCCGGGTTCAAATCCTGTCTTTGGCATGGGTGTTTATAGTGGTTTGGAATCCACTTTAAACCGTTGGTCCCTGTCTAATATAGGATCGTAGAGCGTTGCGGGGCATTGTTACTGCGCGTCCGTGGCTTATCTTCAAGTTACACGCGCCCCTGGGTAGTGCAAAGTAAGTAACATCGGCGCAGCCCTTAGCCTAAAAAGATCACGGTCTATTTGCCAGCTGCATTAGAAAAAAATAATTCATTAATTGTTTTAAACATAAAACAGAAGTATTAGTTTCTTTGTTTTAATCTTTTACGAGTATGTATTTTATGAAATGTTTCAATAATTATGATTTGATGCTAAATTATTTGCTATACATTGCGGTTAGTAAGTTGCGTTATTCGGGGCATCTATGATACTTCTTTCGAGCGCTTCCCTTCTGTGAAGAGACACCCATGTTGATATTCGGGATAAGTGTCCCTTATGTCGTTTACAGCCCATCCTATTTTATTTACGTAACTGAGAGCCAGATTTTGGATTTAATTTTGAGACCCGTGTTAACAGCCGATCAGGTGCGATGGCCAGAGTGACATCCTGATGGCGAAGGCCATATAATGCAAAAGCAATACCATGCGTAGAATTCCGAGCAATACCATGCATATGATACAGAGAAATACCATACATGGAATACCGAGCATTACTAGCAATGCCATATGTATCATACTGACCAATATAATACACACCGTGCCGAGCAATATCATACATATATTAGCATTAACCTAAACATCCTAGTTTCTAGCTAGGACAAGCAGGCTCGCAATCAGACATAAGCTTCTGCTCTACAAAACTATTCTACGATCAATTATCTTCAATCTTATCAATGGAGGACTCTTATGGGCTTCTTTGTCTATCAGAAAACTCAAGAAGTTGCAAGTCTTCCAGAATAAAAGCCATGCCTGTATCAGGAAGGCACCCTGGTTCGTTCCTTGATGTTCACAGGAAAAGGAAAGAACAAAGAAAAGGCGCGCTTTCACACAATCGTAATTACTTAGGAATTGGTTATATCCACCATAATAGCTGCATAATAAATAATCAAATGTAATTTAAAATTTTTCAAAATTCATTTGGATTTCTTTCATTTTTATCTATTGTTTTTAAACTTTTATTTTTATACAATTCTATTTTAATAGCCTACTAACATTAATCATGCAGCCATTCTAATTAAGTATTTAAATATTAATTCTAAAGAGAAGTTTAAAAGACGTTGAGACTCATTGGAACTGTGTAATCGGTTCGCCAGTTGTCACATTGCGTTGTGGTCGCTGTAGGAGAGTAGCAAGCAAAGAAACTCGGCTGAGTTAGTCTGCAACTGGGGCTTTTTTTCAAAAATGTTATAGAAGACTCAAAATTTATCAGCAGATTCTTTGGTTCTTGGTAATCTGTTATGTATATTTTTAATTCCGCCAATAGAGATAAAAGTTTAAAAAATTCTTTTAAAGCAAAAAGCATCTTTCGTGTAAGTTCCAACAATGTTTTCTGTTAATTGATTTTCTTTGATTTCAGTATACAGGGCTTGTGTATTGAGGATATTAACATAAGAAACTCGAGGGGTAGTAATTCTTGAAGTAAATGTTCTCATAACTGTAGAGATTTTGGTTAGGTTTGTCGCTCTACAGTCATTTTGTGCACACGACAGCCAAACAGCGAGGGACCTACAGTTTAAAGTGGATTTCGAACCACTACAAACATCCATGGCACCGCCAGGACTCGAATTCTTGTGTTACGGACCACCAGAGCCCTAGCCAGTGGACCATGAGGCCCCTTTTGCGGTAGAGAAGTTTCGGAAGACCCTATATCTTATCTATCGTAAAATGTATTTCCCAGTTGAGTGATCTTCCTCTTGGTGAAGTCCATGTCCTTTGAGTGCTGTTTCAACCTTCTTATCAACAGTGTCAATGGAAAGATCTTTTCCGTATTACCTTGAGAGAGAAAACACTCTTCTTCAGTGTGATGACAAAGTCTTTTAGTGTGATGACGAAGTCTTTTTCAGTGTGATGATGATGATGTCTTTCCGCGTGATGACGAGGTTTTCTTTTCTTATTTATTTCCCTTGAGAAATCTAGACAGTAAACGGTGATAACCTTTAAAAAACGTATTCAAAAAATCATCCTGCAATCTTCAAGCTCATTTCAGTTTATTTCATCGGTAGTGAATATGTGACACTCCTGAGTAGCTTCCCCACAACAAGGCGATGGTTTAACTGGCAGAGGAACTTCCTCGTCAGAGGTGTTTTCATGCTATTAATTTTTCTTCCTAGTTGAAATGATGTTCTTGGTAGTGACTTATAATGGTAAGTCTTTTAGCAGGCTTGGTGCATTCTCCTGGATTAGCTGATTTGTTTTTTGCTCTTCTGGTGCTTTTCTTATGAGTAACAGAGTGTGTCCGATAGGAGATAACTTCCAATTCACTTGGTTAATCTTTTCGGCACATTTACGCAGATTTTTGGAGAAGTTGTTCTAATGCAGCTGGCAATACAGAGACAGTTAATATTTATGCCATAAGCAAGGGCTGCACCACTGTGACTCATCGAGCACTACCCAAGGGTACGTGTAGCTTGAAGATATGCTACGGACGCGAGCAACACTACCCCCCGCTACGCTCTACGATCATATGAGACCGGGACCTATGGTTTAAATTGGATCCTCAGCCCTACAAACATCCCTGGTACCGCCGGGATTCGGACCCGTAACATGTGGTACCGAGCACCAGTGTGCTAGCCATTCGGCCACCAGGCCCCAGTTTTTGAGTAGTAATTATAGGTTCCCTGCCACTGATATGCAATCTCATTCCCGTCCTATTTAAAATTACGATCTGGTAGTTTCTAATTCCATCAGATCATCTTGAAACATCTGAATATTGGGAAATACTGAGCGTTTCCCGTATAAGCTCTGAAAGGAATCAGTACAGGTTTCTTCAATGTCGCCAAATATTTCATTGTCTGAAGAATTTATCATCTTCATCACCAGAACCTTATTGCGTATTATTAATTTTCACATAAGATTTTCGAAAAATCTAATTTTAAGATTAAAACACCGATTTTATCGCTCAGTTTAATAATATTGACTTTAAGGCCTTGAAGAGATTTAATAAATTCCTTTAAAGTTGTAAATATATCTGCAAATAGGCCAATAGTTGTAAACAGCTGGAGCTGTTACGCTTCTGCAAATAACTTTACACCGTATAAACACAGAGTGAAATTTCACATTTATTCAAATTGTCAGGCAAGTTTTCAAAAGCGCCTTCCAGAATTTCAATGCCCTCTTTAATTTCGTTTTCATTGGTCTGAGTTTAAAAAAATCAGATTCAAATGAAGACAATAATAAATATAATAATCTCAAAGCCACAACAAGAAACTTATTTTGTTATTCACTTTTAACTAGTTGTTTACGCGGCGTTGATAGAGTATTTAATTTCGTTGTAATTCCCTCCTCGGCCATTAGTCTTGGTCTTCTTGGGAAAATTTGTTAAGCCAATACAGAAAGACTTATCGAATCAACCAAAAAAGCGAAATGAAACTATCCCATTCGCTGATTTAAATAAAAACAATACGAAACGAACGCCAGATTGCTTTTGCCCAATTTTCAACAAGTGTTTACAACTGCAACGCTTATCTAATTCATGAAAATAAGCAAAATATCATCCTGTTCTCAAAGCCAAGTCAAAATCATATATTCAATCAAAAATTATCACCCCATGAGTCTAATAAGTTGCATTGAAAAAAATATTTGAAAGAATTATCCTCACAAAAAAAAAAAAAAAAAAATCTCAGTTCAAACAACATTCCAATACAGAAATTTGGTTCAGGCCAAATCATTGCATAAGTCGTTAGATCTATTTGTTAACATCATTACCGAAAGTTTTAATACCAATTTAATAACAGATATCATATTTGTTGATATACAAATGACTTTCGACTAACTGCAATACAACGACTTCACCTTCAAACTAATTCAATTATATTTTCCACGGTTCTCATTATTTCAATCGACAGTAGACAATAGATTAGCAGCAATAGATTTTTTCAAAGTTTTTGTAGATGGTAAATACTCCTCAGTCGATCGTATGCAAGCTAGTACTAGCTAAGAAACGTCATTAGTGTAACTGTCTACAACAGGGGATGGGCAAACTATGGCCCCGCGAGCCAACCATCGTAAGGTTCTAAAACGGTCCGCGGATAGAATTTTGATTTGCCGATCCGAGGCAAATATATAGCAGTTGTTTGCAAAATATGCCAAAGTAGGAGTTTTACAAATCATTATCGAAGGTAAGTTTTCCAAATTTAGTATCTCAAGCCCAGAAAATCAGTGCTATGTTTGCTTCCTCTTATAAATGTGAGCAAGTGTTTTCAGCTATGAACCTTAGAAAGAATTATTTTTCAGAAGTAGACTGTCAGATGAGCATTTAGTCTCGTTCCTTTTAGAATCGGTACATCTCACTTACGAACCTCACTATAAGGAACTTTTAAAAATAAAATCGCAATTTCATTCATTTCATTAACATATTTAAATTGTAATACTTGTATAGTGTTTTTTAAAATTTTAGAAAATTTATCTTGGCCCTCCAAACTTTTTTTTTTTCGATTTTTGGCCCGCGACCGAAAAAAATTTGCCCATCCCTGGTCTACAACATTTTTATGCTTGACTTTCCCCGAGACTTCATCGCTCTTGTCTATTCGCAAATGATTCTGCAGCTCTCGTCCAAGGTACCTCTTTGTGTTTGTGACGAGAGCTCTCCAGAATTTTCTTGACTCATTTGGAAGAATGACTAACTCTATTCACAATTTCTATAAAATATAAGCAATTATATTTCGTAAAGCACATGAGAGGACTCCTCCTGACGAATTATGACTTTTTGAAAGAAGGAATGGATTGACGAAGTCAAATAACCTGCCTTATAATTAACAAAAAATAGCCTGCAAAAATCATATAAAATATACTAAAGACAAATGTTGGTGCAAACTACATCTAAGTTTTCCCATTAGTAAACATTTACACGCTATAAATTATCATAAGAAAATAAAGCTCTCTTCTTCAAACAAGTACTTCGTTCCATCCTGATCTATGCAGCGCCTGTCTGTAGATCTAGCCACCAAGACAAATAACAATAAAATACAAAACCTATAAATTAAAACACTAAGATTCATCTCAAAATTCCTTGGTATCACTGTTAAGAAGGGAATTTTCCCGCTAGAATGAAAACAGAACGTAGTTGGCGTTAGAAATGGAATAAAGATGTTGTAAATGTGAAAATTGATTATCGTCTTTTTTTTTGCCGTCTGGATTTTAATAACACTACGCAACCTTTACAAAGCCGCCACATACTTGGTGACCCGTGAATTGTTGCAAACAGTGAATTATTTACAGAATGACTGAAACTAATGAATCGGCAAAAGATGAAGTAGCGCGAGTAAGTGTCAAAATACCTCCTTTTTGGGCAGAAAAACCAAAATATGGTTCTTTCAAGTTGAAGCACAGTTTTCAATTTGTGGAACAGCCGAGGATGCAAAAATTCAACTGCACATTAGTTTCCAATTAGAACCGAAATTTGTTGAAAGTTTAGGGACATTATAAGTGATGATAATAGAACAAAATATACCGCTGCAAAAGAACGTTTACTGAATACCTTTAAAGAAAGCGAAAATAAGCGTCTTCAGAGACTGTTGACAGGACTTGATTTGGGAGATCTTAAACCCAGTCAACTTTTACAAAAAATGAGAAACCTGGCTACTGATGGAATTACTGATAAATGTGCTAACAACGTTATTTCTACAAAAATGCCTGATTCTGTGCGGAATATTTTACTAGTTAGTGATGAAGGAATTGAGAAACTCTCATTAATGGCAGATCGTATTCTGGAAATGCAATCAAAACAAGAACTTTACTGCGTAAGCAATAATGTTTCACCAGGATCAGATGCCTTAACTGAGTTACGACAACAAATTGCAACTTTGGATAATAAACTTGAAAAACTGAGTGTTACAAGGAACTCTCGTTCCCAATCAAGAAATAGAGGTCGATACTCTTCTTATGATCGAAGTAAGTCTCGCAATCGCTATTATAATCCTTCCTTCTGAAAAATACTGTTATTACCATTTTCGTTTTCGAGAAAAATGTTTTCCTGATAAATGCAAAGCTCCATGGGCATGGAAAATTAATCCTTCGGAAAACCAGAATCAGCAACAGAATTAGGCACAGACTCTGCTGCTGAAAATAAAACACATTGCCGTCAATTCCGTCTATTTGTCAACGACAAAAAAGGGGTTTACGCTTTCTGGTTGACAGTGGAGCGGACGTAAAGTCTTATTCCTTATACTTCTAAACACAAATTTATTAGTGACTATAAATTGTATGCTGCAAATAATACCGCAATCGATACTTTTGGTACAGAAATTTTAAATCTTGATCTGGGTTTGCTCCGAGAATTTCAATTCCCTTTTATTGTGGCCAAAATTAGTAAACCTATACTAGGTGCAGGTTTTTTAAATAAGTTCAATTTATTAATTGATATAAAGCATAAAAGATTAATTGATGGTGTAACTAACCTTGCAGTTTATGGTGACATTGCACCCATCTCTATTAATGAAAGTGTAAATACAACGAGCAGCTTATGTAAATATTCTGATTTATTTTCTATGTATCCCAATATAACAAAACCAAATTTTCTTGCTTCAAATGTTAAACATAATGTAAAACATCATATTATAACTAAAGGACAAGCCATAAATTGTAAAACAAGACAATTAGATCCAAAACGGTTGGAAATAGCTAAAAGAGAATTTAAGTATATGCTAGACCAGGGGTCGGCAACCTGCAGGCTCGAGAGCCGCATACGACTCTTTGATGTGAAACTGCGGCTCTTTAGTTCCATACGCAAAATATTATTTATTTTATCAAAAAAAAAAAAAAAAACATTTTAAAATCGTTCTGAATTGATTAACGAGGGAATCTGAAGAACTGTTTCGTGATTTCAAAAACAAACCAGAAATCTTGAAAAAATAAAAGATTTGCCCCTATCCGCTAAAACAGTACAAGATAGAATAGCTAAAATATCTTCAAATGTAACATATTTGAGGGTGGAAGATATTCAACGTTCTTCTGCCTTATCACTGGCTATAGATGAGTCTTGCGACATTGGCACAAGTTGCCTTTTTGTCAGGTATATGTCTTCCCAAGGTCAAAAGAAGAACTTCTAGGATTGCTACCGCTCTCGGGACAAACTAGACGGGAAGATATAACGAATGCCATGCAAAAAAATGCCTCGAAGACAATAAGATCGATTTAAATAAAATCGTTTCAATAGCAACTGATGGAGCCAGAAGTATGACAGGAAAAAAATAAAGGGGCAACAACGATTCTTCAGAGCAAAATAAACCACGAAATTCTTACGTTTCACTGCATAATACACCAAGAAGCGCTTTGTGCCCAAACATTTCCGGCCGAAATAGTTAAGGTCATGAATTTGGTAATCAAGATTGTTAACAGCATCTTGTCAAAAGCACTCTACCATCGTCAGTTTAAAGAATTCTTAAACGAAATGGAGACTCAGTATTCCGACCTCCTTCTTCACAATAAAGTGAGATGGCTTTCCAAAGGTAAGGTGTTGAAACGTTTTTGCTTTGTGCTTGAATGAAATAAATACATTCCTAAATAAAAAAAGGCATTAATCACCCTGAGTTAGAGAACGGCAAATGGTTGCAAAAATTTTACTTTATGGCGGATATCACAGCGAAATTAAATGAGCTGATTCTAAAACTGCAAGGAAAGGGAAATCCAGACTATGTTTTGGTAGATGAATTGGTTTGTTTTGAAGAAAAATTAATTCTTTTTGCAGAAGATATTCAGATCGGTATATTACTTCATTTTCAATTTCTAAAGCAATATCGTGATAAAACTAGTGCAACTGTTGACACGAGGTACTTCAGCCCAGTTATAAAAAAAAAATTAAAGTTGAATTTGCTTGAGCAATTCAAAACCAACAAAACCACTCTAGCATTCATAGTAAATCCTCTCAACACAAATAGTAACGAAATCCACATTGAGCCATTTGGAATTGATACTGGATCTCTAGAAATGCAATTGATCGATTTAAAAAGTAAAGCTTTGTGGACTGGAAAAATTTACAGAGTTGAAAAGCAAGTTGGAAGAGTTGGAGGTCCAGAAATGTATGTACGTAACGCAACAAAAGTGGACAACTTTAAAAGAAATGCCGTGAGTTGAGGCACTTATATTCGACGCATGGAATAGTCTTCCAGATTGCTACAGTGAGGTGAAGAAGTTGGTATTTGTAGAGCTGACTATCTTCGGATAGACATATTCGTGCGATCAAGCGTTCTCCTGCATGAATATAATTAAAAGTGAAGTAAGAAGCCAACTAACAAATGAAAATTTAGAGTCGTGTTTGAAATTTAAAGCTACAAGTTATGAGCCAAATTTATCCAAACTTTCTAAAACCATGCAAAGCCAATGCTCCCATTGAATTTGTTTGCTCAAATGTATGTTATTGGTTTTTTTTTTATTTTAAATGCAAATTACATTGTTTAGTAAAAGTTTAAATTTTCTACTTGAATAACCATACAAAGCCATCGCTCTCATTGAATTTGTTTGTTCAATTGTTTGTTATTGAAGTACAAGTTAGTGTTGTAAGTTAATGTTTAATTGTTTTAATTTTTTACTTAAATAATAAGTAATTATCTAATAATGAATAAATAGATATGTTTTCTTATGAATAAATAGATTAGTTTTTTTTTATCAAAAAACTTTATTTATGCGAGTACTAACAGGTGGGCTAGTATTATTAAATCGGCGCTACTAGTATTAAATCCATATGATTTTTAGTTAGCCCTAACCTTCAAAAGACACGTGTATAAATTTGACAGCTGTTACACTATTAGTATGTGAGTTATAGCATTTTTAGTGAAGCAACTTTAGTTAGTTTCAAAAAATGGATAAAAAGAATTTCATGTGTTAATAAAGCATTGCTTTTTGGCGAAAAAAATACTATTGAAGCCAAGGCTTGGCTTGATAAACATTATTCGGACTTTGTACCAGAAAAAATCAACCGTAAAGAAGTGGTTTGCTAAATTTAAACTAGGCGAAATGAGCCCCGAGGACGATGCACGCAGTGGACGTACCAAAGAGACTGTTACCGACGAAAACATCAAAAAGTCCACAAAACAATTTCTTATAATCATAAAGGGAAGTTGATTGAGATAGCTGAGACCCTAAAGATATCAAAGGAACGTGTTGGACATATCGTGAATGAATATTTGGATATGCAAAAGCTCTGTTCAAAGTGGGTGCCGCGCGAGCTCACAATCGACTCAAAACAACAACCAATTGATGATTCTAAGCAGTGTTTGGAGCTGTTCAATCGTAATAAACCCGAATTTTTGCGTCGATATATGACAATGGATGAAACATGGCTCCATCATTTCACACCGGACTCCAATCGACAGTCAGCCGAGTAGACTGCACGTGATGAACACTAAAAATGATATAACTTCATTAAAAATGATATAACTCACATATTAATAGCGCAACAGCTATCAAATTTATACACTTTTGAAGGTTAGGGCTAACTAAAAATCATATGGATTTAATACTAGTAGCACCATCTATGTGTCAGCCTACGAACTTTTCAGCCCACCTGTTATTTATTGTTGTCAAGATAAAAATTTTGTGGCTCTTTAAAAACTTAAAATTTTGTAAATTGCCATTTTGGCTCTTCTGACTCAAAAGGTTGCCGACCCATGTGCTGAACAATAACATTATTAATCCATCTAGCTCAGAATGGGCAAGCCCCTTGCATATAGTAACAAAGAAAGATGGTTCTTTTCGTCCGTGTGGTGATTATAGAAGATTGAATGATTTAATTATACCTGATCGATATAACATACCTCGAATCCAGGATTTTCAACAAATTTTAACTAATAAAACTATATTTTCTAAAATTGACATTACTAAAGCATATTATCACATTCCCGAAGCAGATGAAGATAATGCAAAAACTACCATCATCACACCTTTTGGACTTTATCAATTCAATGTGATGAGTTTTGGTCTTAAAATGCTCCGCAACATAAACAAATGGACCCTAATTCTAAAGCCGCCATAGCAACAGCCAAGACAAACTTCAATATTATCAACAACTTCTTCTAGAAAGAAGACAATTCCGTCTTCAGCAAACACAAACAAAAACAGATTCTAGTCAACGACTCCAATAAACTCTTTTTTAAAAAACCCTTCCTTTAAAACCCTTTCCTTTCCCCTTTAAACCCTTTCAAAGGAAGGTCAAGGCTTCTTCACTCCAAATTTCCCCCGATCTCAAGATTGTGGTCCCCCCCCCCCCATCCAGTCCCTCAACAGTGACCGAGGGCAACATCATCACTGTTTCCTGACTTTTCACTAACGCTCTGGCGCACGGTCCGACAGTTATCGGGTTCGAATCCCGGCGGTGCATGGATGCGTTTAATGGTTCTGAATCCACTTTAAGCCATAGATCTCGGTCTCATAGGACCGTAGAGCGTCACAGAGCCCAATCAGACTTCTCACCCACATCCTTCCCAAACTGTAAAGGGGTCGGCTCTAGGCACAGTGATGTGGTGTGGTGTGGCGTAGTAGTAGTGCCTTTGCTTTTTCCAAATTGTACCGAATTTAAACTTAATTTAAATTCTTTTATTTTTCAATTTTAATTTTTATTTTGTATTTTACTTTTATTTATTTTTAGTATTTTTAACTTTTTTTTTTTGAGTACCATTTATTTGAATTTTAGAAACTTTATCTTGTTATTTTTTTATTTACTAACATTAAAGCAGCCATTTAAAATTAAAATCCTGTTTATGAATTAAGATGAGGAGGTTAAGGGGTACTTCGCCCCCGTTGGTACTCCGTAATCGGTACGCCAGTTGCCTGACTTTTCACTCTTTCGCTCAATGTATATGAATTCCCCGAACTGACTTAACCGGTTGCAATAAAGACTAACTGTCAGATCTGTTATTTTAATGTCTCTCATGGTTACAATTTTTTTAATTCTTTGTTGTCATTTATTTACTTCTGAATTATCGATTGTGTTGCCTCGAAACGCAGGTCCGCGTGCACAGGGGAAGTCAACGTCCTATGTCCAGTAAACATCCTGCCTGTGAGGGTGTCTGGTAGGGGTGAGATGACGGGAGAGAGAGAAAGAATGTAAGAAAGGGGGAGTTGAACAACTGTAACCCCAGAGAGTGGTCGTGCGGTCAGTTCATCCTCGAGTGTGGTGGCTGCCTAAATAAAAGGAGTTCAAAAAGTGTAACCACAGAGAGTGGTCGTGTGGTCAGTTCATCCTCGAGTGTGGTGGCTGCCTAAATAAAGGCGATTAATTTATACAGTCCACATCAAGTGTTTATTATTTGAGTTTATTTGTGTGTGTGAGTGAGCTATCGAACAGATTGCTTCTAATAATGCCGCTGAATTTTGTTAGTATTACCTGTATTGCTATTTATTAGTATTACCCCCTCCTAGCCATTCTAACACACATAATTCCTTCAAGTCGAATAGAAATGCATGTTGCATTGATACTCCAAAAACTATCCAATCTAGTAGTTGACTCTTGTACCCGACACATCTACATCAGTGCCCACAATATATAAAACATATTTCGAAGTAGATTTTTGAAAAAGTTCGCACTCAAAAATTGTTCCGCACTTTCTCTTAAATCTATGTTATTGATTTTTAAGAGGATGTCTTCCTTTATTAAGATACTTGTCCTTTACTTCTTGTATTAACTGCCATTTTAATAAACATCTTAATAAAATAAAAACAATTCACGAAATTTTTTCTGAAATTTGAAAAATTTATAGAAAAATATCGGGGAAAAGTACAAATGAATCAAAAATGAAATCTCAATTGCGAATGCAAAAGTTGATAACGATTTGAAACTACGGTTGGTCAAATGAAGAAAAATTATTGTGTATAACTATTTATAAATAAAGATCATTTAAAAGTAAAATATAAATAAGTCTATAATAATAGAATATTTGAAACAAATAAAAATACAATAAAAAAAGTACACTATCGCATAAACTTCAAAAATTAAATTAACCTTCAGTAATTAACCTTATCTTAAATGTAACTAATTTTTTAACAATTAATTTATATTAATGTAAATTTCTAATTCAAGCACCCAGATGGCGCCAGATACCCCATATATCTTGTGACAGTAAATAATTTTTATTTAATTAAAAAGAACTAAATTTTTTTACACTTTTTAATTTTCTATATTCAGTTTTGAGTAATATAATAGCATTAATTATTTTATATCCTTTTTATCTCTCAGGCATTAAATCTTTTTATTGACATCAATTTTTAAAAACCAATTTTTTTTTTTTTTGCGGCCAATATTGAAGGCTCTACATGCATTAAATATGTAACATTGGGAATGACATTTATTTTTAAAATGTCAGGAAAATGGAACATAAATTATAATTAATATAATGTCTTTAAATTCTTAATTGATGTTTCTATAAAGAATTATCTTATTTTTAGACATTACACGATGCATTGATATGAAGATTAGTACAGCAACCAAAGCGTAATTTTATATAAATCAGGAGAAAAAGGATGTTTCACGGTATCTAGAACGCTTTATAAATGCTAAATTTTTATTACTACAAATATTTTTTTTTCTTTTAAGCCATATAAAATATTTTTTAAAGGGGTTACCTAGTTGGTTCTGTAAGAAAAAGAGAAAAACCATCAATTTAAAAACTTAAATATAAAATTAAAAAGAATTTTTATGTAGCATTAATTCATTTGTAATGCAATAAAAAATTATTTTTTAAGATGTTTAAATGACAAACAGCAATAAAGGTAAAATCATCTATAACCTGAAATTTTTAAGAAAGTGCGTGATTTTTAACCTCTTATGGTTTTTTTATGCGTATATAATATATACAGTATATATATATATAGGGATAGCAAATGCAAATTTTCAAAACATCTGTATGCTGAGTAGTCCAAAGGTCATGCAGAATAGATGAATGCAGGAAAGAATTTGCTTGATATTGTACACAACTGCATGGGGAAGGAAACAGTTGTTTCCAGTAAATGGAATATTACAGCAAACAATAAATTAAAACATTAATATTTTTATTATTGTCAAATATTACAATCAGACAGTACAATACAATCATTTATAGCAAGCAATATGAATGTAGAGGCCTAATAGCCAGTGACTGGCGCTCGGTGCCACAGGGTTCGAGTCCCGGTGGCTCCATGGATGTTTGTAGGGCTTTGAAATCCATTTTAAACTGTAGATCCCGGTCTAATATGGATGTAGAGCGTTGGTTGTAAAGCTGACAACCGTACCCTGTAAAAAGAAAAAACATCTCCTGCCTCGAAATCTGCAAGTAGGCAGACGGCCTTTGCTCACCAAGGGGCTGTTGGGCCAATGAAGATTTTTTTGAGGGTGAGGGGGAGTTATCACTCTACTGTCATTTTGTGCACAATGTTTTGTGTTTTTTTTAAATTTTTATTAACTTTATTTTTTTCCTTTTTAAACTTTTTATTCTTTACTTAAAAATTGTAATAATAATAACATATAAAAATTATATAGATACATGCTTTTTTATTAATAAATTATATATATATATATATCTTACTCATTTTCTATCTAATCAATGGGCTCAAAGCTTAAGAAACTTCTCTCATTCACAAAGCAGGAGATAGAGGTTGCTGTGCAACCAAGGCTCTCCGTCAACCTGGCAAATCGTTGTTGTATACACAATATAATATTATCCCCTGATATAAAGATAATGGTATTTACCCAATTTTATTATCCTGATATTCTTTAAAGACGGTGTCATTTTTATCTTTAATCACATTTGCTTCAATTGTTGGTTGTTCATCTATATTAATCTGTAAAACAAGTAACATAAAAAAAAAAATTTTTCAGTCAATTCCAACTTTTTTTTTTTCACTCTATTGCAGAAAGTCCTTTATAAATAATTTTCATTCCTTTTCTTAAGTTTATCTGGCACCATCTATTAGTAGATACATGCAACTTAAATCTAAAAACTAAAATTAATTCATTTAATTTAATTAATGAATTAATATTTGAAAACACTATTAACATCAAGTGTCATCCACTACAAGTTTCAACAAATGTATTTGAACTTGAGTGGATGAATAAAAAGTATTTTATTGACGATTGAAAATTTGAACAAGATATATATAGGGAGAGTGTTAGCTAATAGAAGGAAATGAAAAACAACTAGCTAATCTTTATAAATAATTTTCCACTAGCTTGGAATATGTGAAGATTTTTAAACACTTTGCCAATTCAGAGTAATGGGAAAAATTGTTTCTTTTATCGTGTACTTCTTTCAATAAAATGTTTCCCTGCGTGTTTCATTTATGTGGTTATTTTCAAATTTATATCATTTTTCCTGTTTTTGTTGATCCTTTCTTGGCTCGATTGTTCTTTTAACATGTTATATTTCTGGGATCAACACATTACTACATCTGTCACTATCACAACGAGAAACTGCACATGTATAAATCATATTAATAATATTTGATGTTGCAGACTCAAATCAAAGGGCCTGAATGGCCGAGAGGCTGGCACTCGGTACCACAGGTTTCGGGTTCGATTCCCGGTGATGCCATAGATGTTTGTAGTGTTTCGGAATCCACTTTAAACCGTAGGTGCCGGTCGAACAAGATCGTAGAGCGTTGCGGGGGTAGTGTTACTCCGCGTCCGTAGCCTATCTTCAAAGCTACACGCGTCTCCTGAGTAGTGCTCAGTGAATAACGTCAGTTCGGCGCTTGCCTTAAGGCATCCAAGACAACTGTCTAAGTGTTTGCCAGCTGCATTAGGAAAAAAAAGACTGAAATTAAAAAAATGAATCATAAGAAAGTAAAAGCTAACACACAGAAACACTTACACAATCGCACTCTATGGCTACAACTTTCCCGCCAAGCCACAAGAGCGTGACGTCACTAACCATTAGCTGGGCCTAGTATCTGGGAGGTGTTTATAGAATTATCACCATCAGACTCCAAAACCACGCTATTCCATGCATTTCCATTCAGCAGCTTTCAGACCCTTCTAATTTAATATATAAAAATTAATATTTTAAAACTTGATTTTCCGAAATTAACTGAGAAGTGGGTCCTACTACTTGACACCAGTTAACATACTTGTCATGAACTACATATGTTATAAGTTTTAGTCAAATTGGAGAGGATGTACCGGTCACGGAGTTCCAAAGTGGTTTCAAGAACCACTAAACCTCCACATCTTAAAATTTATTAAAACGTTTGCACAAATGAGTTTGCTTAAATTATTAGAGAGTTTTTGAATACTGTATTTTTATCGTCCGATATTTTTCTCCCTAGCGTGCATGCTCATAGGAAATTACGCATGCGTATCTGTAATAATGTTTCCTATGAGCATGCGTGCTAGGGAGAAAAATATCGGACGATAAAAATACGGTATGCAAAAACTCTTTTATTGAGTAAGAATATTACAGAAAAATAAAAGAAATTCAGAAAACATCCCCTGCTTGGGAACAATTAAAGCAGGAGCAATAGCTATCTAAAGCAATAGCTATCTCTACAATTAGGTGTCCGTTACACTATGCCCCCTAAAAAAAAATAGAAAATAAAATAAAATACACAAACATGACAAATACAATATGCTACAAATATAAAGTGATGAGCGGGATACAAGGAAACCACAAGGATAATTCATGTCCTTGTAAGACGATTTGTAGGTTGATGGAGCTCCTTGGTTTTTAGGTAACCGTTAGCATTAGAAATAAACAATTAAAATAGAGAAAGTAATATATAGAGAAGAGAAGTTTTTTTTTTTTTTTCAATAAAGTATTTTTAAAAAATTAATTATAATTGAATAATTAAAATTAAAAAGTAAAAGGAGGAATTTGAAGAATTACAAACTGAAAAAGTAGTTTGAAAGAGAACTTAAACAATAGAAATAAAAATACTTTCAAAAGATTAATCAATGCAAGAAGGAGTACAAGTTAAAAATTACAAAAACGTTCCAGAGCAGTTTGTTAAGAGAGAATGAAATGGTAATAACGGGGAAAATCTGCGAATCGTACAAGGTCAGTTACAAGTGAGTGATGGAAGAGCAGAGCTTGGGGGAAACGAAAACGTTTCGACTATTCAAGCAGCAACAGGGAGGGGGAAAGGAGGTGCTTGTTAGATGAAAATCCAAGTGAATGGGTTCATGCCGTAATGGCTGGTGGGAGGAGTCAAGAACGGCTGCTGAAAATGTTCAGCTGGCCTGTGATTGATGCTCGAATCATCTGATTTCTAGAAAGTTTCCTAAAGCGAAACATTGAAAACCCGTTTTTTCGAAGGGGGGCATGGCAACACCATCTATCTCCCTGAGGCGTTCCCACTTTTATATAGCTTTTCTACAGGGCAGTTACAGCTGGTGAGCTTTTTTATCAATTTTTTTTTTTTTTCCATACCTTCAAAGGAATTGAAAATATAAAATTCTTGCAAGACTTAAGTATTTAGTAAGAATGCTTATCTGTTCAATGACTAAAACGAGTTACCGTGCAGTTTCTCCGCTGAGTCACAATTTCCCCACCAATTGTTTTTGTTTCTATTGTTTATTTTTTATTACCTTTTATTCCTTACTTAAAAATTATAATAATAATATAAAAAATAATTATGTATGCATAATTTTTTTATTAATTAAAAAATAATTAACAAGTTAATTTTTTAAATAAATTAATATTATGCATATGTATATATATCTTACTCGTTTTCTATTCGCTCATTCACAAAGTAGGAGATAGAGGTTGCTAAGCAACCAAGACTCTCCGTCAATCTTGCAAATCATCATCATCAATGATAAAAAAAATTAAAGATTATTATGCTACAATATTTTTGACTTATTTGTAATGGCAGGTATTTTAGATTCTATAGTTTTATGTGCACCACTTGAAAATATTTTTAACTTCAAGAGTATTTTGCTTTAAAATGCAGCACAAATATGTGAAACAATGGAAAATCCAAATTTAGAGAGAATTTTGTACTCATATATCGGACAAAAAAAAAAAAACAACAAATTCTCAAAAATAGATAACCAGTTCATCAAGAATTAATGACTCTAACATATTTCACTATTTTTTGCAGTAAAAAAAAAATTAATATTTGAGGGAAATTTTTTTGTATTTTAATAATTTAAGTGCAATTATAAAAATCAATATCCTGAATTATTTTTAGGTTTAAATAAATTTGTTATTCATATGTAATTAAAATAAAATAAATTATATAAACCATTAAAGAAAATATTTAATTTAACGATTCAAAAACGTCAAAGTGTAGGGCTGACATAATAGCCATAGTCTAATCAGACTACAGCAAAAATCAAATAAAAATCTTTCAGTAAGTGCTTGTATTTAAATTAAATAAATAAAAACATTTTAAGGAAAAAGCTTTATAATCGCTTTCAAACTTTCTGAATGGAATTTTTATTTTCATCATTAACAGTACAACTGTTTACAGTGAAATTATAAAAATTGTATAATTATAGAAAAATAATAAATTAATTAAATTAAATGGTATTAAATGGTATAATTAATGGCCATTTAATGGTATTCAATTAAATGGCATAATTAATTGTAGATCAGCTACGATCGTAATGGCAAGTTAGATGTTCAGTTGCTGCAGTTGGGTTCTGCGTTTTTAAATTATCATAGCATTAATAAAAAAACATTTGAATTTCATATTTTTCTGTTATGAAGAT
The DNA here is from genome assembly GCA_021605095.1 of Caerostris extrusa. Taxonomy (NCBI): domain Eukaryota; kingdom Metazoa; phylum Arthropoda; class Arachnida; order Araneae; family Araneidae; genus Caerostris; species Caerostris extrusa. The sequence goes on along the minus strand of BPLR01002617.1, from coordinate 24,658 downwards.
TTCTTTTTAAGCAAAAATATTTTTTTTTTTTTGCATCATATTTTGATGAAATTTAATTGACTCCCACGACTGATTAATTTAATGTTAATAAGAAGATAGAATTGAAAATAGTCAATAGAGTTATACTTTATTGGTCAATTTTTCTAGTAACATACTAACGGACAATTGAATCTTTTTTTTTTTTTTTTTTTAATATTTAATAATTCTGATCCCTCTCTCCTTAGGTTAAAAATAATGCATTTTTCTAAGGGAGACGTCATACAAATCATTAAGATGTTCAATTTTTAAATTACTCACATAATTATGGTTTTGTCGTTGAAGTTATTGAAGGAGCTTATTACGAGCTTATGAAGTAGATGACACCCAAAAGCATCGTTTAATAATATAGTTTTATTAAGTTTTATCAAAAATAATCTTAAAATCATACTTTGAACGGTTTTCCGTTATTTTTTTTTTTTTAAACTGTACCTCATAACTTTTAAATAGTTCTAGTTTGACTTAACAGATATAATAAAAAAAAAAAAGTATGATCTCGTTTAGATATTGGTTTCGTTTTGATTCAAAATTCTTATTATATTCATGAGCGATTCCGTGAAAATATATTACAATGGATGTTTTTTTTGAAGTTATGTCAAATTATGTTGAGTATAAATCAAAAATTTGTAATTTATTTTCTAGATTGAACCTGTTTGTCAAATGTTATGATTACTGATGTCATGTACGGGTATCGCGAAATATTTTCTACATCCGGGGAAGTTGCTGCGCAGAGTATTGCGCAAAGAAATATATGCTGAAGTCTTGATTGTAGTTTTGGTTGACAGTACGCTTGTGTAATACAAAAATATATGTTGTGATGTATGTGTTTAATTAATTAATTAATTTTTGTGTAACTGTAATTTTCTTTACTTTTTTAATTTTTTGTTTGATTTTATAGTTCTTTATTTAGGTTAATTAATGTAATCATTATCTAAGGTTGCCAAGTCAGGACGTTTGCTTTTTTCAACTAGGCCGAATTAGTGTTATTGCTCTGGTTATGGAATTCTAAATCTCATTTGTTGTGAATTTTTAATTATTTAATACCATTTGAAAAAATAACGTAAGAATATTTGTTGCTTTATGCGAATTATTCTGTTTTTAACATATGCTAGTAGTATGTTAAAAAAGTAAACAAAGTACTTGTCACATAATTATAACAATATTGAATAATGATTTTAATATAGAAAACTGAAAATTATCAATTCCAAAAAGGAATCTAGAGTTTTTTACACATTAAAAATCGTAATGAGTGGTCTTTGTCTAAAAAAATTAATTTCCTACTACTTTCTGGAAGAACAATATTTATTGTGGTCGAATTTTTTGATTAAATTGTTTTGTTATAAAAAATGTGCGTTGAAGATTAAATTAAGGATGAAAAATTTCCCTTTAGATTGTAGCAATTAAATCATAGTATAAATTGTATGATTTTTTTGTAAAAATATTTGCTTATTGATTTTAAATATCTGAAGTACTAGACAAATTGATTTATTTTCAAGATATTTAGAAACCCTTTTGGATTGAAAATATTTCAATTCAATGAATGATTCTTCTTCTGTATTTATTTTTCTTTTGTACTAGGCCTAATATTAAAATGAACAGCTTTTAATTTAGTCTCATATTTCTCTGATTTTACTTTAAAATTCCTTTTCTAGATATGTTACATTTAATTATATTAAACTTAAATAAAACTTAATATTTATTATTAACAGCTATTAATATTAAACTTTCTTTTTATTAATATAAATGCATAATTTTGTATATTACTAATCTATTGTTTGTTAATTTAACTATTAAGTAAAAAAATATTTATAAGATCTATATATATATATATATATATTTATCTTATAAATATATAATATATATATATGTGTGTGTAAAGAAAATCTCCCTTGATTTTTCATGACCAATCTGGTTTATCATAAGAGACCAAACCCTAATTTTTTGCATTCCTTGTGATCACACCCATATACTTATGCTTCATAACCAAATTTTTAAATATCTAATATTTCTGAATATTGTTTATTATCATAAATCATTAAGTATTTAATAATCTATTTGTGATACCATAAATTTGACTTGGATATGTATTATTCTCTTAATTAGGAATAAAACAAAATAATTCAGCAGGATTTGTTCATTTTATATTTGTTTCTCAAAATGTTATTTGTTGAAGAATATTAATGTTGTAAATTATTGTATCACATTCTTATAAAAAAATAATTTTAATGTTTTAGCTTCTAATGTTTTTTAAAATCTGAGTATTTAGTGCATTGCAAAATTTATTTTTAAGTAAATGTTAGGCTATTTATTTAAAAAAGAAAATTAAACTGTTCATAGAATTTTAATTGATAATGTTTATCCCAGTTAGTAAATCATATTACAGAATAAAGACTTATTTATTATTTGTAAATTTTAATGTGTAATTGACTGTTTTTATTTTTATTTTAGATACTATTTGCACTCACATTTAAAAATATTGTGGTCAGTATTGCTGGATTTAATTTTTTTTTTAAAGTTTATCCTTATTAAGGTGTGTATATTCAAATTGTTTTACTATAATATTGAATGTTATGATTATTTTTAAACATCTAATTATACTTTTGAGTTTCTAAAAGATCCATTTTTACTTTAGATAAGCAATTCTTCAAGTCACTATGTCGCTTCATGATGATCAAATCAGTGAGGTGAGATTAATTCTCAATGACCAGAAGTCAATTAATAAATTTCTTAATCAGCAGCATTTTTATTTGGATTAAGCATTATATTTATATTTTTCAGCAGTATATTTATGGATTAAGTGGTATATTTATTTATTTTTTATTATGTTACAAGAGGTTGATTAATTACAATATTAAAAAAAAAAAAATAACCTTTTAAAATCAGTGGAATTATCTATAAATCTATTTATTTTTAATTATTATTATTTATTGTATTTTTAATTATTTTTTTTTACTTTTTAAATATTTGTTTTTTTCTCATCTGTTTTAATAGGTATGATTAAGAAAGGCTAAATCATAATTAAGTCAATAGTTGTTGAACAGTATTAAATTCAAAAACTTTTCTTATGAAAGTATAATTAGTAAAGAATATTTTTCTATTAACGTAGATTATTTTTCTACAATTAGTATGTTTATTTCAAGGATAATGATTGCTACAATGTTCAGTTGAGTTTTTGAAATATATAAAAAAAATTAATTTTTAAAGTTTTACAAATAATTTTTAATTACAAAAGTTTTTAGAAATTTATTTATTTATTATTATTATTATTTTTTTTTTTTTTTGTATAAAAATTGTAAAGAAAATTGTTTTTTTTTAACGTTGAATATTTTATTAAATACCAAAATTAAACTAATTGTTTTAATAAAGAACTTTAAGACATGCCTTTTTTTCTGATACTTGTTAAAAGTAAATATAATCTAAAATGTTTTCATCGCCATTGTTAAGCATTATATTTATTTGGATGTAAAGAAGTTGAAATGTCTTTCTACTTGATTTACAATAAAATCCTCCCCCTTCAAAAAAAAAAAAAAAAAAAAAGATATTTTAAAATTTTCATATGTTTGGTTTGATAGGATTTCCTTAATTTTTAAAATGAATTGTAGGAATCCATGTTATAATTACATTGCTATACATAATTGGTAGTCAATATTAGTTTTAGTTTGATATGCAGCTCAGTACAAGAGGAGTGTAAACTTACCTAAGATTGTTGTTTCCAATTAATAGTTGCCTTAAGAAATTCTCAATTGAGGCAATAGCATTCCTTTTTTGGATTTGACATTTTAAGTAATATATGAATTGTTTATTTGGAAAAGTTGTTTTTGAATTTGCATAGTAATCAATATCTTATGGAACACATGCATTAACTTGTAGAAAGTTGAAATATTTCTATGTTATATTAATATACTGAAATAATTTTATAACTCCTATTAATTTTTTTAGTGCCCTCTTTGCATGGAACCTTTCGAAATGGACGACATTAACTTTTTTCCATGCACATGTCTATATCAAGTTAGTAAAAAAATTTTTCAGTATTCTAGAATAAATTGTACATGATTGTATATAATTTTATATTTTAAAAGTAAGCAAACTTTAAAACTAATAGAATGTTATTTTGTATATACCTAATGTACACTTAAAGGAAATTAACATAAATTTTCATCTTTCAATTTGTATACAGTTGTCCGTATGCATCTTCTTGTGGGATCCTATTTAGAGTGATTATATTAATTTGTACTTGCATGAATTGAAATGCTAGATGCTAGCGTTTTTGGTAGAACTAGAGATTAAAATTCATTGTTCACTTTATTGTTTAAAATTCATAGAAATCAATATAGTGGATGTATTTTGCTATTTTATTGTACTGCAATTGGTAAAAATTACTTAAGTTCTTTTCTTTCAACTCGTATTGAAATTCTATATTTTTCCATTTAAAACTTTTATCATTTCCATACCTAATATGTAACAATTAAAAAATCAATGATGTCGATTCTGTAGAACAAGAAACCAAGTTAATAGGTTTTTTTTTTTTTTTTTTTTTTAGATCATTCAAATGTATGTTTAAATATTAAATTCAGGAAAAATATTTTGGTTTTTAAATTCTACAAACAGTAAAGATAGAATTCATTGACTATGTTTTCTGCAGATGCAAAATCTTGATATTTTTTTTTTTTTTTTTTTTTAATTATCAATAAAATGTTATGCAGCTCATGTATAAAATGTTAATAGTTTAAAATCCAAACAAATATTTTAAATGTTTGAATGTTTAAAAAGAAAGTCATTAAAAAAAAGGAAAACAAATATGTTATATGATTAAATACATATTAAAATGAATAGAATTAAAAATTTCTATAATTGTGAATGAAATTTACGATTTTAAATTATTTCATAAATTTTCATGGTATTTTAATTATTGATAAAAATTTTTTTCCTTTTCTGCATTTATCTAGATTTGCCGATTTTGCTGGCATCGTATTAGAACAGATGAAAATGGACTTTGTCCTGCTTGTAGAAAGGTAAAGTTAATAATTAAAAATGTTTTCATGTTATTAGAAGGATTGATAGGACATCCAATGTTAATTCCTATAATTTTTGTTTAATATGTTGGAGTATTAATGATTTTTTCAGTTAAACTGATTAGTAAGTATTAATTTAAGCAATATATTAAATATGTTATCGAGGATGCATTATATCTAATTTTATTCTTTCATTTATAATGTATATTATATAAAAATGTTACCTTTTTTTTTTTTTTACCACTGTTTATTTAAGCATAAACTAGTTATTAAAGTGATTGAATCATGTAGACTTCAATAAAGTTAAAAGTTTTTGTTATTGAGAAAAAAAGAGAATAAAATTTATTTGTTCAAGTTATTATATTTTTTTGAAGGATTTTTGCTCATTCTACTTTTTTTTATTTTATTAATCATCCCATTAACTGAATAATTGCAAATATCACAAATAGTATCAGTAAGTACACATATAAATAAAATCATAAAAGTGGCTATGATATTAGGATTCTTGGAATTTGTGATCAACTTGTATATGAACAGTATGTATTCTTGTGTACTATTTTGCTTCAACTTTTACTAATGCTTAGAAGTTTACTGGACTCTCTATCATTTTGTTTTCCAGTTAAATATTATTTTTTTTTTCTTTTAAAACTATTTTATTCATTTTATAAGGTTTTGGTTGTGTGTTTGATTTTGTAAAAATTTATAAACAAATCATAAAATACTGGAATGTTTATTTCTTCAGCCATATCCTGAAGATCCTGCTGATTTCAAGCCACTAACAACAGAAGAGTAAGAAATTTTATGTTAAAATTAAAATGTTGCAAGTTTTTCTTTTTAAATTTTATTATAATCTATTGATTTTTATTTTGAAATTAATAGGCTGCAAAAAATAAAAAATGAAAAACGGCAGAAAGATCAGCAAAAGAAACAGAAATTATCCGAATGTAGGAAACATCTAGCTAATGTTAGGTAAGCAGTGGTTTTTCCCTTCCCCCACTAAAGAAACTATTCTAATATTATTAAAAATCTCTTCATAATTTGAATTTGTATATTTGGTTGAGTTGATACATACAAATAAACTTTTTAAGAAAATGTATTAAGTTTTTTTTTTTTTTAATTGGTTAATTGTAACATAAATAATAGATTTTACTTAAATAATGTAGAGATATTTAGAAGAGGAATCTCCAAACTAATAAAATTGATTTACCACAACTGGCTAAGGCTTCTTAATCTTAGCATGTAGTTTCTATAAGTTTTAATTTAAATAAGTAGTTTTTGTTTTAGAGTAGAATATAATTTAGTATAATAATCAAGATTTACTGTTTACTATTTTGGTTTTATTTTTTATTGGCAGTTGTTAGCAATTACATTTGAAGCTTTTTTTTAAAAAAATTAAAATAAAACAATCGTAAAAAAATTTCATATTATAAATTATATTATAATAAATAAATACTTCTCCTTTCAAGTTCAAATTACTTTTCATTTTTATTTTTTATCTATAATTATAAATATTTGAAAGAAAAACAGAGATGGATAGAAGCATTTTTAATTCTTGTACTATGTTTCGTTTTTTATTCGAATACCTTAGTACATCTTTGTAATGGGAATGTTAATGCATATCAACATTTTTAAACTCATTAATTTTAGTACTTGTTATGTTTTGAAGATTTTTTTTTAAATTTTTGTCTAAATAGTTGTGGTATATTGGTACAATGTCCTTGATCTTTGATCTTGGTGAAATAATTAATATGTACCTTGAAACAAGAAATTTAGGAAATCTTGTTTTAAATTATAAGAATCCTGTATTAAATGAAATATTTTTTATTTATTAAAATAGCAAGTAAAAATCAAATTTAATTTTCAATATCAGACTTTTTTTTTACATCCATCTAGTGTCTTTGCTATTCCTATATTTGAATTTCGTTTATATTAATTAAAAAAAAAAAAAAATTTTTCTTTAAATAATTTTGTTATATTTAATCAAACTTAGTATAACTTATATAATTTAAATGAATGCATTAGTTTAAGTAAAAGTTAATACTTCTAAAAATTTTAAAATTTAAAATAAGTAACAAGTGTATAAAATTTTTTAATTTCATGTTTTATCATTTAAATTTATTATTATTATTTTTTTTTTCTTAATACTTTTGTCATTTATATTCCTAATTTAGGGTTGTACAGAAAAATTTAGTTTTTGTTGTTGGTTTACCAGCGAGATTAGCTGATCCAGAAACCTTAAAAAAGCATGACTATTTTGGTAAATTTGGGAAAATTCATAAAGTAGTAGTGAATCAAAGTACTTCTTATGCAGGTTCTCAAGTAAGTTCATACCATTTAATTATGGTATAATATCTAAAAAAAAAATTATAATTCTATCATTAATAACAATATTAATTCTAATGTCAAAACAATTAGTATCATATAATGTCATACTTATTATGCATTGGGAAGAAATGCTAGAATTATCCCTGTTATTTAAAATTTTATGATATTTTAAAAATAAGATTTTATTTTTTATGTTCAAAAGGATTACTTTTTTAAATTTACTGCAGAAATTTCAAAAACCTTTTACATATTTAACATAAGATATATGCTAGTATAGTTAATATATATACTAGAGCTGTTATTTCATAGAGCTGTTCCTTTGAATTTTTCTAGAAGTTCTGTATATTTTCTATCTTTTATTTATTATTGACATAGAGGATTAAATATTCTACATTTGTTTATTATACCTCCCTACATTCGATTGTTCGTCACATAGAATTTTGACTTTCATATAAATTCAGGTGTTTGTTGACCTTCAGGTGGCAACACAATGCTGCTCGCATTCATCAGATATTTAAATCATTTACACAAGTTCATAATGTGTGTAAACATATTAAATATGTGCAAGTTTATATTTTTATCTACTTGTCTTTGATATCTCCCAAAAAATTACATTTATACTCAATAATCCTGTAAAATTATTGTGGCACAGCATGATCGCGAATGTGCTAAATTAAAAGAGGTTACTGTACCAGCATACTAAAAAATTAGGGTTTATTTAGTGATTAGGTTGGCAAAAATCAACATATAAAACTGCAGACCTCTTCTCTCTTCATCTCTCCATTCAATGATTAATAGCTTTATTCAAATCTACCTAACAGTTTTTATCAAATGTAAGAATTCTACTGCATCTTTGTAGAAATATTATCAGTAAAGTTATTATAATTAAGAGTATTAAATTCTCTTTATTTCATTTTATATTTTAAGATGTTTTTATAGTGCCAAGAAGCTAAAACCCTGTTATAGAAATTATTTAACTTGTTTAAAAATCTAAGTTTTGACAAAAATATTTAATCTTAATTGCATGTGCAAAAGACAAATGGTTGTATCCTGTTTACTTTATCTATAATTTGAAGATTTGTAACTTCATTATATTTTACATATTTTCAGAATATAAAAAATGTAGGCATTGATAATTATTTAAGAAAAGTTGTTGAACATTTGTATCATGCCATTTTAATAAATAGTTTTATTCTCGCATTATTTATAGGTGGACAGCTACTAATTAGATTATCATTAGAGGTTTTTGTTCAGCTCAATCACTGTAAAGCAAAAGTATTCAGCAAGTTGTTTTATCAATGCATTTTAATATCTTTACTTTTGTTTAAATTGCAGCATTTGAGCATGTTTTCTTTCCCCTCATTAAATTGTGTCTTCATCTTGTATATTAAACTTCTTGAGTCAATTTTTCTTATTTTTAGTTCTCAGTGTATGTTTTTATTATTTTAGGGCCCAAGTGCAAGTGCTTATGTAACATATTGTAAACCTGAAGATGCTTTAAAAGCTATAAAATCTGTAAATAATATTCAAGTGGATGGTAGGACATTAAAGGCATCTCTGGGAACCACAAAGTATTGTAGTCATTTTCTAAAAAATCAACAGTGTCCTAAAACAGTAATTATCTTCATTGTATATTCTTGCACTTATACTTATTTTCTATCATTGTATTTCTATTTAAATATTTAGTTTTAAGTTGATAGTTTTTTATCAAAGAAATAAGCAAACAGATAAATGGTTTTTTTTTCCATGTTGTAACTTTTAATTAAAATGTTCTGTTAAACTAATTTTTAAAAATTTGAACTTTTCATTCCAGAATAATTTGAATTATGATATAGTATATTCCAAAATGTGTGCTGTAAAATTAGCTAACATTTATAGATTGATTCTCATTACTGATTATGCTTTATTCAACTGTTATTAATATTAAATAGAATATTATAATTTTATGTTTTAGTTAAGTAATTACTATAAAAAAAAAAAAAGTACTGTTGGACTTTTTTGTACAAATTAAAATTTTTACAGGAAAAGTAACTTTCTTACTTAAATTAGAATTTCTGCTGATAAAGCAGATTGAAGATTCGCTACAATTAGAGTAATAAAGTTGTTTTTTAATTGAAATTTTCTTAAGTAGATGTAAAAATTTCATCATTTAAGGCCATTAAGAATAGAGATATCTGATAGTAAGATATATAAGACTTTTTTTTTTTTTTTTTCTTGTTGGTAATTAATTTTAGATATCTGTAACCTACTTATAAATGGCACCCACGAAAAACTCTTCAAATAAATATATTAGGATATACAAAAATATCAAATATATATCATTAAATGAAAAAAAATTAGATTGTGTTGAGTTACATTAATAAACTAATTGTTTTCATTTAATTTTGTATATTTTGAAGATTTTTTCTTGAGTGTCATTTGTAGCAATTTTGTCATAAATTCGTCTATTTTATTTTATATTATATTGTTTTTTTTATTTCAATTTAAATTATGTTGTATTCTTTCTTATACTTAGTTTAATTTTTTACATAGATCCTATTTTTTTTATCTTATTTAGATCAATTTTATTTTAAATAGTTAAAGTTTTTATTATTTTGTTCTTTAAGTGTTAGATTTTTATAAACTTTTTGTTATCCTTCCCTCTCGAGTTTCAAAAATGCTGCATGATTTTTTTTGACAGTGCTTAGTGAAACTTGTTTTTTTATTTTTTTTTTTATTATTATTTTTTTATGAATTGTCACTTTTTCTCATTATATTAAATGTTTTTAGGAGTGTATGTATCTACATGAACTTGGTGATGAAGCTGCTAGTTTTACAAAAGAAGATATGCAACAGGGGTAGGCTTTCATGCATTCTTATTTATATTCTGTATTCTACTTAAGAGATTATTAGGTATCAATGATTTATTTTTAATTTGCAGAAAACATCAAGAATATGAAAAGAAACTACAAGATCAAATTATAGGCAATAATAATAGGTAAATTAAATTTTTATTATTCATTTCATTGATAATTTTAAGAATTTATAAACGTTAAAAAAATACAAGTTAATGTTATGAAACATTTTTTTAAAGCATTAAAGGTTTAAGCTTTTGTAATTTTTATTTTCAGAAAACAAGAAGCATCTCCAACACCACCACAAATTATTACAAATTCTCTTAAAGATTCCTGGCCATCTCCTGTAGCTCCTGTTAAAGAAACCAGGCCCAACAGAACGAAAGACACAACACAGAAAACAGAAGGAAAGAGCAACCGCTCAAAAAACAAAACTGAAGGACAAAAAAGGTTTTTTTCATTTTTTTTTTTTTTTTTTAAATTGATAAGACAGTAACCTCCTACAATTTGGTATTCGATAGTCCAACACATTCTATTATCTGTCATTGATTGCCTTTTGCTTTTCTGTGGATTCGATGTTTATTGACTTGCCAGATGGCACAATTATAAATATATATATGTAATTGTGATTTAATTTTTTACAGCGATTGATAAATAAATCAATTTCAGAGTATTTAGAATATAGTTTATTTGTACTTGAAAAAAAAATTTTTTTCATTTAAAATTTCATTATTTTATTTTTTTTCTTCTTCCAATAGTTAAATAACAATACTAATATATATTTTTTTCTATTTAATTTAGCAAAAAAGAATAAAAGTAAGACATTGCTATCAGATTCATCACAACATCACAGCTCCTCTAAAACTTCATTAAAAGATGATAGCAGTCCACAAAAGAAAAGTCAAAAAGGCAAACACAAAGATACACCTACAGCACAACCTTCTCCTCTACATTCTGCTAACAGAGAACTTTCTCTTGGAAACCTAAATGAGGTGATTGATTCTCTGATAGATGCACAGGAACAAAAGACCCTCCCTAAACCAGTCTCTGCCAGCATCAAGATAGCTCGAAGCGAAAGTCCAGTGCTGCCACCTTCGCCATTGTCCTCGATCAGTTCCTCTTTCACACCTTTTGGGAGCTTTTCTAGCAATTTTATTTCGTCGTCATCTTCTCCTTCTCCTCCGCCCAGCAACAACAATTCCACATCCTTTGGCTCTTCAAATATTCCAGAAGACAGCTTATCAGTCAACACATTTATTGCACCTCAACAAATGGAACATAAACAACACTCCCCACATTCTGTTTTTGTGGATGGTAACTCTTTCTTTAGTCACAATTACAACCAACTCAGTTCTGGTGATGGTACTTCTTATAATGGTAGCAACCATTCATATAATGAGGGTGAGTATTGCTTTTACTACTGAACTACATTCATAGTGATTATTAAATTTATCCCTTACACTAACAATCTGTAATGCTAAAATTATTGTAATTTAAAAGTTTTATTATTTTTTGTAATGAAAGTTTGAAAAATCTGTATGAAAAAAAACAAAATTTTTTCAGGGCAAACTTATAATATTTCTATGTAATCTATATTTTAACTCATTTTGAATAAAAAGATTGATCCAACTCTTTAAAATAAGGAATTTTTTTTTTTCTACCTTATAAACATCCTCTTTTCATAACAAAATATTCCATCGGTCACTCATTTTTTTTTTCGTATTAAGGAACAAATAGCAATTTGTGATAAGCAGAATCAGTCATAGCCTTAAAATTGAAGAATTAAATAATTAAGATAATGAGTTCCCAAAAAGGTGACTATTACTATCCTTGCCCAAAGATTTTGCCTTACTTGAAATAGCTAAAAATCCATTCCCAGCCACATTTGGAGCCTTTTAAATTTGGCTATGTAGTCATTTCGATATTTTCAACTATCAAATTACAGCTGTACATAAAAACATTGCTTGTTTTAATTTTGGGTGACTATGAGCAATTACATCCCCATCATATAAATAGCTTTATTTGTTCTAGTATAGTATTTCTTGTCCTTTTAAGATGGATCATAGAATTTAAACATTTTCATTCTCCTATCTTCCAACATATGAATTTCTGGAATGGTGTCCTTCATAAGATGATCAGAATGTTAGCATATAATTATTATGAGTTTTTTAACCATTCTAATTAAAGCATAAAAATAATAAAATTCATTAAATATTTATTATATTTTTACTGCCCTTATTTATTCTACCTCTAACTTCTATGAGTTTGTTCAATTTATATATCCTTATAGGATTTTAAAAATTCTTTTACTTTTAGAAATACAGTCTATTAAGTGATGACTTCTAAATAATATTATAACTATTAAATATTATTTAGAAGTCAACACATTCATGGGAATTGATATCAAATGTTTTTGTTTTTTTCTTTTTAACTTTGATAAAATGTAAAATCATATATTAAATGATTAGTATACAAGATCAGATTATACTGTTCATTTTCAATTTTTCCCTTCTCTTTTATGTCTTTTTAAATGTTTCAATTCTGGCATAGATATTTCCATTGATAAATTAGTGTATATTAAGGAATTTGCATTTTTAAAAAAATAATTCTAAAAATATTTTTAGATCAAAGCATCACAGATAGTTCAGACTGGAGTTCTAATTTTACATTTGAAGAACCCCAGAAACCTGAAGATGATTTAGGTAATATATTTGTGTCTTCATTGTATTGTTAATTTTGTCAAATGTAGCAAAATCATGTATTTAAAGGGAACTTGCTAAAAATTAATAAATATATCTTAGTTTATTATATGTAAATATTTCTATTGGTTTGATATGTGCTTGTAAGCATACAAACTTATTTCATTACAATATTATATTTATTTAGTTTCCTAATTATACCAATGTCTCTAAAACACTGAATAAAATGCTATTAATATAATCTAAAGTGTCACAAACAACTGATGAGAAAATGAGATCTGTGCTTCAACAGCACTTGTTCTTATAGATTTTTAGTAATATACACTCAAGAGCCAAAACATTATGACCATCTGTCAATAACGAGTTGGCCCACCTTTGGCGCGCAACACAGCTTCAACCCACCTTGGTATGGATTAATACCACCACTTAATACCAGTTAAATACCACTTCCACCTGATCGCGTGCCTTCCACGTCATCCAGGCGAGTTCATTGCAAAATGTAGGGGTGGTCATAATGTTTTGGCTCTTGAGTGTAGATTCTCATAGATTTCTAAATAGTGTTAAAGTATGAGCAAGCTTGTCAGCTACTAGTTTCAAATATGAACATTAAGAGATTATAAGAAGTAATTGTCTTGATAATAAATTTTCATGTCATTGTATTGTGAAGAGGAGGACCTATATAAAATGTATTTATAACCTGTTATAAAATGCTAAACTTTCTTTAAAGAAATTGAAATTTTTAAAATTTATAGAATTTAACACTTGTGTATGCGTACATGTTTGATGAAATTTAGTGTTTAAACAAAATTCACATATTAGTTATTTCAGTCATTTAAACTTCTTAATAACCTGTTTACAAATTAAAGATAGAACTGTTGGAAAAAAAGTTGATTATGTTATTTTTTTTTTGCCCTTCTTGTTATTTGTCCTGAGGGATAACTTAATATATATATTATTATTAATGGCTGTCAGAAAATTAGTAATATTTTGTTGGTGTCCTGCAAATCTCCCTCCTATATGTGAAAACGTTTTACCTTAAAATGTAGTCCACAAAAGCTAAAAGGTGAATTATCCCCATTCTAAAGCTTGGAAAAAGTATGCAGATAATCTTAGATTAATGTTTCCTTTTTCGTTTCATCTTCAGATAAGTTAAATTTTTAGATGTTGTTTAAGGCTTGGTATTTTTATTTCAATAAATTTTTATATATAATTTAAATTTATTGCTTCTTTCCTATTGTTATCAAATCTTGTTCTATTTTTTAAAATCACTTTTAGCTAAATTGCTAAATAATATTTCATGTAAAAACAACAACAAGTGATTATACTTTAGTCTAAATTCTTAATTTTTATATTCAAAAAAAAAAGAAAGAAAGAAAATTATCAAACCAGAATGGGAACTTGTGATATCGAATGTTTATCGTTGGTAATAATTTTGTTTTAAATGACAGAAATATGTACAATATGGAAAATATAATTTTACATTTTTTAATATGGCCAACTACTATGATATATATTTCAAGATGATAAGAAAAATATTCTTATTCATGAATTTTAATCTTTTTTGTCAGATTTTGATCCTTGGAATGAATCATCTAAAGGATTAGCAGATTTAATAGCTTTAGAAGCAGGAAATAATCCTAACTATTCTGAAGGGCCCAGAAATGTTACATTTCTGCATCAAACTTCAAAGGCCCCAGTGCCAAATCAATCGAGAATATCTGCACCTCCTCCTGGTTTCTGCAGACAGATGCCTTCTTCCACTACTCCTCCTTGTACCTATATGCCTATAAATGATGAATCTGCTAACAGTAAGTCCTTATTTCATGTTAATAAAAATGTTGCTGTAGCAAATTAATTTTAAGTTTCTTCTATCTTCTGTTTAGTATATTTTAAAAGGTCGTATTTATATAGTAATTATGGATTTATGACCTGGCATATAAAAGAAATTATTACTTGCTTATTATTTTTTTATTAATTTCTGAACTAGCATATAGAGATAACAATTTAATTTTCAGTAATGGTGTTAATCTTTAATGCTAATATAAATTACTGGTTAATTTTTACATTCTTAATTGTTTAATGTGTGAGCAAGTTATGCACATAAATACTTTACAATCAACAACATTAATTTTAATTGTAGCGTATATATTTATTAAGAGACCTATCAGAAAAAAAAAAAGTTATATTTTTGTATCCAACAAATTGCACTAATTTTAATTTTTATAAACAAGCAATTTTGTTGGATACAGAAAAAGTAGATAAATAATGTTAAAAAAAATTAATAACTGCTAGAAATGTTCAATAACAAAATGCTTTAAGTTTTAAATATGCTAAACTCATGTGGAGTTAAAAAAAAAAAAAATAATGGAACTGCAAGTAAGAGAGTTGGAATTTAACTTTAACAGGTTTGTCTTTGCAACTTTTATTACTGGTGTAAAAATTGAATATAAAAAATAATAAATGATTGGTGAGATTGCAAAAGAGAGAAACATAAGTTTTTTTTTATTGGCTATTAAAATTGCAATTAATATTACAATATTGGGCTAGGTTATATGATTATGAAATATTGCAAGTAAAGGAGCATAAAAACCAAGGTATTATTTATCATAACAAAAGATTCAATATGCCTCACCTAATCTAGAACACTTTGCAAGTGCTAAGTTTCTGCATGTTCATAGATTTTTAAGTGCATCAAACTTTGTTCACACTTTTCAAAACTGCTCATTTTTATTTTCACTGTAAATATGGGATCCTCAACTTTCTCACTTGATATGTTATGTTCTGTCTACATTCTTAACACCAAATCCAGTGTTCAATTTTTGTCATACATTACAATGCGAGCTCCACAAGCTCTTGTATTTCCCTTTGTGATTGAGTGACCACTATGACTGGTGGGTGGCGAAATTTCTTAAATCTATATATTGCTAATTAGAGGCCGAGTGGCTAGCACTCGGTACTACAGGTGTCGGGTTCAAACCCCGGCTGTGCCAGGGATGTTTGTAGGGGGTTTGGAATCCGCTTTAAACCATAGGTCCCAGTCCTAATATGATCGTAGAGCTTTGTGGGAGTAGTGTTACTCGCATCCGTAGCCCATCTTCAAGCTACACATGCTAAATGAGTAACAATAGTGCAGCTCTTGCTTAGGGCATAAAGATTAACTGTCTGTATTGCCAGCTGCATTAGAACAACAACATATATTGCTAATTTAATGTTGCAATGTAACAATATATCGTTTTTTTACAGATTTAAAATTTTGAATATGGAATATGTTTTTGAATTATAAATAATGAAATGAGAGTCTGAGTCCACCCGACCTCCAAATTCTTTAAAAAAATTGTTTTAATAATTATATTCATTTTAATTTACTTGACCTTTTATTTTTTTGTTATCTTTAAAATTATTTCACTTTTCAAAACAAATTATCTCTTCTTTTTTTTTTTTTTCACTTGATAAGTTTTTGTAATTTATAAAAGATTAAGAGTTACATTGTGTCTTATAATACATAAATAATTTTCAGTACCAGATGTAAAAGGATTATAAATGCTGATTATTAGAAATGAATTGTAACTAAATTAAGTTAAAATAATGAAATAAAATTGACTAAATAATCATTCTTAAAATTAACTAAATAGTGAATAAGTTAAAATAAAACGTATTACCTATTTTTTGATTTAAAAACGACAGATCAGATGGAAAATTTCTCACAAAAAAAAAAAAAAAAAAAAGAGTGCGTCAACAACATGAACAAAGCAAGAATTAATTCTTTTGACATTTTTCTGTTTAATTTTTTTTTAATAATTTAGAATCTTATGTTTATCCAGCATAATTTTTTTATGTAGATTTAATAAAATGATTATATGATACTTTGAACCAATATAGAGTTTTTTTTTTTTTTAGTATGTTATGTAAATTATATTGTTGTTTTTCATTGTTTTAGAAATGTTTCATAATAAAAGCATACTTCAGCAAGCAAGACAAAATATAAATGCCCAATCATGCCATTATCAATCTGATTTGCCACAGAATCCATTTGAAGCTATAAATCAGTATAAACCTCAGATACCATTTAATCCTTCGAACATTCATGACTCCCTATCTGTAAGTGCAAGAAAATTTTCACTGTCATTTTCCTTCTGTCCCTTTTTTTTTTATTTTAGTGTATTAAAAGAAGTTTGTTTGCTCTTTCAGGATGCTGTTAGATATAAAAAATCCCTTGAAGAAAGAATTAATTTAGAAATGCTACAAAATTATCATACTAGAAATGCTTTAAAAAGCCAAACTCAAAATGGCAAGTATATTTCAAAAATATTAAGTCTTTGCATTTTGGTTTTTAAGATGCACTCTAATAAGAAAATGTAAGCAATATCTTAATGTAGTAATTTTTAAACTTTTTTTTATCAAAAGACTACATTGGTTATTCAAGTGGACTAAGACCTAGTAATAAACAATAAATGTTTAGAAACATTGTCTTTGACCCTTCATGATTCCATCCATAGATTCTACTGAAAGCCACATGTAGCAATTGCTCATATGCATATAAGTCAGCAATATCAGTCTCATCAAGTCTGCCACTATCAGTGTAGGTTTAGGCAAGTGCAAAGTTGTGTAAGTTAGTACCGGAGGGGGATTAAACCCCTCACCTCCTATTAAATTTTACAATTAAGCTGCATAATAGAGAAAATTACCAAAAATTAAAAAAGCAGCAATGCTCTTAAAAATTATGTGTTTCTAAAATTACAATACAAAAAAAGAAGGATAGACTTTAAATATTAAAATTAATCTTTGCACAGTGCTTAAAATTTAACTCGAACTAAGAGAGAAAGAGGACAGGACAGGAAAGGTAGTGCAAGCAACTCGGAGCGATGGAGTTGAGAACACCTGCAGATTTGTTGCTATTATATCCTTTCGTTTCTTATGCCTTATGGCTTCTAAAAGGAAGCATGCT
This sequence comes from Caerostris extrusa, assembly GCA_021605095.1. Lineage (NCBI taxonomy): Eukaryota > Metazoa > Arthropoda > Arachnida > Araneae > Araneidae > Caerostris > Caerostris extrusa. The sequence goes on along the minus strand of BPLR01002617.1, from coordinate 6,807 downwards.
ATATCTTAGTAGATAAAATGAAAATTATTTAATATTTAGGAAAGGTGTGTTTGATTAGTAATAATCTGAAATTATAAAAAAACATCAACACTATCAAACTTTAAATTATACAACGACAAAAAAAAAAAAAAAAAAAGCTTAAAACTAAAGCTTTGTTTGACTTGGAAATTGATGACATTACTATTGGACCATCTGCTAGTAATCTGCATATCTTAACATAAAAAAAAATGGATGACTACAGACTACAGCTGCACGCCATCAAATGAATGTGACACACAGATTCAAGGAAGTGAATAAAGATGGTGAAACAATCAACTTAGACATATGTTCTATCAATTATATTTTAATACAGTTTGTAAATATACAAAATGAAAACATTATTTTTGTAGTCATTAAAATAATTTGTCAAAAAGCAAGTCATCTTCCTTTCCCCTTTCCCCAAGAAATAACCTTTTTCATCGATTATCCAGATTATGTTTGGTCCCAATTAATCCATATAATTGTAGCCCTAAAAATTATGACTTTTTATAAAATTTTAAAATTACATATATTAATATTTGTGTTTAACATTTTTGTAAAAAAAAAATTTGGGGGAAAATTATTTAAAAGTAAATTTTATCATTAAAGAACATGTAAATATTAAAAAAAACTTAATATTTTGTTTGCATATATTCATAAAAAGAGTAGTCCCTTTCCCTTAAAATTTAATAATTAAATTCTTGTGTTGTGAAAATAACATTTGTAATGGTAATAAAAAAAAAATTTTAAAGGAAAAAGGAATTTAAAGTTATTTTTAATTTTTCTATTTTAAAATATAGGGCCAATGTGGAATCATCATCATCAAAATAGAGATTCTTCCTATTTGATAAATGAATACATATTAAATTCAGGAAATTTTAATGAAGGTATGAAGTTTTTAAAATTAAATTGTACAAAACTCAATTTCTAATGGTATCATCTATATTTAAGTGACATATTCTCACTTATAGTTGGCCAGAGATCTAATGCCATTTGGATGAAAGCTTTACAGCAGCTCTCAATAGATGAAAATCAGATACATCCATCTCCTTCTCCCTATATAAATGCAAATGCTTTTGCATTGAGAGGTATATTTCATTTATCAAACTTTGTATTCATGTGGTATTTGCATACTTTTGAACATCGATTCTTTCCGGATTATTTAATGCTGCAAATTCAGTGATACATTTATCGATGGTTATCTTTCAAATTTTAAAATTATTGGCAAAATTTCAAGGACAAAAAAAAAATTTACCTAATCAATTCATAAAATATAAATATTTTTCAGGAGAAAATTTTTTTAATGTCCTATTGCTTAAATTCATTTATCCTTGTAAATAATTTAAAATTTTCTGTGAAAATAAAAGTTCAATAATTAAAAAAAAAAAAAAATCAATAAAAGTTTTAGTACAGAATTCTTTAAAAAATATGAATTTCTTTCACCTATTTCATTTTTTGTCTCACTTTACAATTTATTTTTATATGACTTTCTTTATATTTTGTTATTTAAAAAATTACAAAAGGTGTCAATAAATAATCCACTTAAAGATATTTATAGCCACTTAACCAAAATATTTTATTTTATATAAATATTTGCATTTCTTTTATTTATTTTACTTCATTTATGTATGCAATGATTTTTTTAATATACATACATTACAAACTGAATTAACTTAACCTTTTTTTTTACGAAAACAATGTTAAGATAGTATTGTTGCTTCAAAACCACAGACACGTATTTTTCTCAGCAATTGCATTAATTGTTTTATTATGCAGGCCAATGGGCAACAGCCCAGTGCCCTCCACCTGGTTTTGTTGCACCCTCTAGGTCCCCAGTCAACACCCCCTTCCAGCATATGCAAGTTAATCAGAGTGAGTTAGATTTTCACAATTTTTTTTTACCCTTATTTGTTTTACTTGTTTTTCTGTAGCACCAAAGTGCATCATTGATACTCTTAAATGCCCTCGATTGGCACAAACAGCCAAATGGAGGGAGGGTGGCAATGTGAATAACTTTTTTTTATAACTCCGTATCCTTGAATATAGAAACATTGATAATGGATTATTTCTTATTTTATGACAATATTACCAATCAATTTTATTGTTTAATTTCATTCCTTGCAATTTTTTAATTATAAGTGAAAATCCACTTATCAAGAAGAAAATTATTGCCAATTATTTGTTAACTGGGTATGTGTCATTATTAAAGTTATTTAATTTATTTGTATTTAATATTGAATATGTGCGATATCTAATAAAATGGCGGTGTACTATACAAATACTCAATTTAAGATCATGTTTAATTCAATTATAAAATAACTAAAATGTTAGATGAATTTTTTTAAAAAGAATTATTTTGCTAATATTTTTGAAAGAAATGTTTCTTGGATACATTTCATTCTAAGAAAATACATAAACAAGAATAGACTTGTTCCCATTTTCTTTTTCCCCTCTGTCTTTGATAAATTAAAATAGGTAATTAATTATAAGAGGTGGATATACTATAAATATATTTTCTGTTAAAACTACAAGTGATATTTTAAATGGTGTCATATCTTTGATTTCTTAAAATTATTTGAATCCTGAGCATGGTGTATTAAAGAGAGTTGCTGTATTGTGTTATGAAGTGCATTTTCTGTTTGTAAATCATGTAGAGTGAATTTCTATTGAGAGTTTTTGCATTGCAGCTTTTTCAAAATTAGTTAATTTTTAAAGACTAATAGGTTTATATGTTTTAAAGAAGAATGATCAACAATTGATAATTTTGTTAATTTATAGTACTTAAGAATAATAACTTTTACATATTTTTAATTAAGTTCCTTTTTTTAATCTAATTATACTGATTTTATAATTGCTTAGCACAATTGTGGAAACAATATTACATAAATAGAAGTAATTTCAATCTGAAACTGTGATAGAACCTTTTTCTTAACTTACACTTTATAGCATATTTTTAGCTTTCTGAATTTTAGAAATATTAGAAGGCTTGAATTATCCATTAGTCTATCATATTTTTTTTTATTTAAATTATTGTTTTATGAGTAAGATGGTAAGAAGATCACAGTTGGATATGAATTAAATTTTTTTTTTTTTTTATTTAAAATAATTGCAGAAAGAAAAATTATTTAAAGGAATTTACATCATATTTAATAAAAATTGTCTTATAATAAGTAAGTTATGTTTATATGACTGTATAATAGATAAAATTGTATAAAACCTGGTTGCAGTAAAGTGATTTTATTTGTGTTTTAAATCATGGAAGTATATTCTATTAAGGTAAATTTTTTAAAAAAAATTATAATATTGTAACATGTGATCAGAAAATTATATTTATTCTTTTAACCTCTTTTTATCTGGCATTTTAATGGTCAGGCACATTCTAGAACCTGGCACCAATTGAGCTTTTGCTTTCATGAATTTGAGCAATTGTTGGCCTTAATTGTCAGAATGACGACAAATTTTTCTATCATATGCACGTGTTCAAGATATTCTAAAACACATACATATGTTTTAATTGTTTACTTTTTATCTAGAGCTCTTTATCTTTGATATCCTCATTAAAAACTGTATTGATGCTCAATACTCCTGCAAAATTTCTGGCATTGCGGCATTCCTCATGTGCCATATCAAAGAGAGGTTACTGTATTAGTATGCAGTACATTATTTTATTCTCATAATTCATTTTATTTAATGATTTTAGTAATTTCCATTATTTTATGTATAAAAAATGCAAGTAAAAAGCTTTAATTTATTCCATAATTGGAAAACCTCAATGTCATGAACTTAAATTTTCAAAAATAATTAAGAAATTGTAGTTATTCAGAATTGAAACCGAATTCTACAACTCATTAGCTATTGGCGGGACTTCTATTTGAAGCATTAATACATGTTAATGTTGAAGAAATTTTTTTTTAAAATTCATTATTTATTTAAATACGCCAAATTTGTGTGATTATTGCTTGTAGGTATAACTTAATTAACTGAAGGCATCAGATAAGTTAGTATTGTTGCTCTCTATTAGTAATTCTAGTTTGCATTATAGAACAAATCAATTTCTGAAGTAAATAGTTTTTCTTTAAGAAATAGTTTTGTATTATTTCACAGAAGTCTTTTTTTTTTTTATATATTTCAGAAATATAAAACTTGAGTTATGGAAGACTGGCCTGGATCAACATTGCTGTTGAATTACAAAAGCTTGATAAACATTAGTGAATATAGTTCATTTTCCCGTATAAATATTCTCTATATAAATAAATGAAATATATATATATATATACATATATATAAATAAAAAAAATAAAATATATATGTACACTATTAAAATTATTAGTAAAAACTTTTCCTACATCTTTATCTTCTGGATTCTGGGACTGGATGTTTTTTTTTTTTTTTTTTTTCCCCTTGGCAAATCCTCTCCAGCACCAAGGTCTCTCACAGAGAAAAAAAAAAAAACAACTATTTAATGTGATATATAATAGAAACTGTAATAAAGTTTGATGGAGTTTAGTATTTTTTCTAATCTTTTGTTGTCTTTTATGTTATAAAAAACATTTAATAAAAATATTTGAATTGTATTTATATAGCCTGAACTTTCTTTTAATTTAAGAAAGTTTGCTTCCAATATCATTGTCAACATTTCCGTGTTACTTTACAGCACATTCAATATTTGTTACTGTGTAAATAATATACCTTTGTCTTATAATTGCTATAATTTAAAAGCGTTTAAAAATTAGAAATTTACTTAATAAATTTAACACCTTATTTAAAATATTATGAAGAAAATTAATTTAATTTATCAAAGCTAACTCATATTTACTTAAAATGATTTATCATCAAAAAAGAAATTTAAAGAAAAGAATTGGTTGTTTCTAGGATCAATCGGCAATAATGAGACTAAATAGTTATTACTGCTCTTCATAGAAACCATATCAAAATCTGTTTTATTTTTGATAAAAATTGCTCAAGATGCAAATACTATTGTATATATTGTGTTTATTTTTATTTTATTTTTTTAAATATATGTTGCTAATTTTTTTTTCCCACATCTGTTCAAGTGTAAAATTATAATTTGTGCATTTTTTTTCTCATACATAATGAAAACTTGCTATCATAAGTAAAATTTCACCTTTATTTACTTCTACAGGTTCTGCAGTCCAGTAATATTGTTTCATGTACAGAATTGTCGATAAATGTAAAAATTTTGTCGGAATCTGCATATTTTCCATAATCGACTGATGTGCTTATTTGCTCTGTGAGCAGAAAGAATCTCATTGATCATGGAGTGAAGTAAGAAAAAAAAATCTTTCATGGAAGTATGAGGAAAATTCTTCAAGCATGACTGTGGTAGGACAATTTGGATATTTTTGCTCTTCTTGAATTCTCTTCATTTGAATTGAATTAATCCTATATTTTCATTTTCTAGTCGTACTCTCACAATCTATTTATTTTATATCTATCCTGTTGAGTCATCTCTTTATGGCTTCTTTTTATTGAAGATTTTCTCAAGTTCGACTATGATAGAACAATTTGGATAATCTCGCTCTTCCTGAATTCATTTTTCCTTGAATTGAATTTATCTTATAATTTTGTTCCAGTCATGCCTAATTTCTTCACAAATCTATTTATTTTATACCTGTCCTGTTGAGTCATCTTCGTGATTTTCTTATCAAGTTTTTTTAAATATTTGTCTCATTCTGTTCTATTAATATGACTAAAGTAACATGTCTATAAAACATAATCTATAGAAAATTTTCTATCTATTTTCATAGGAAAATCTTTTCAATTTTATTTTTTTATATATATTTGGAGTATAGTTATTAAATATTTTTTTATAATAATTGGGTTAAAAGAAAATTGATTCTAAATATAATAGCCATTTTGTTGCCAGATCATGTTTTTTAATCTTAATTATTAACTTATATGAAATGTAAAAATAATTAATTAATTTCTGATTGTTTATACTTTAAAAGCAGGTTCATCTTTTAAATGTATATCTTTTGTTTTGATTTCTAGCAAAATTTAAATTCACTCAAGTTTACAATATCTTACATCAGAAAATAAAATGTGTAAAAAAATTAAAAAGAATTTGAAAAAAAAAAAAAAGCAAATGAATCCGCCACAAACTTTATCCAACTTATATGATCTAGGTTAAACCCACTGCTTTTGTGAATAATTCTAAAGCTTCTGTAAGTCGTTTGGCCTGAATGGCCGGAAAGGACTAGCGCTCTGGTGCTCGGTACCACAGGTTTCGGGTTCGAATCGGCGGTGCCATGAGTGTTTGTAGTGGTTCGAATCCACTTTAAACCGGTCTGTTTACCCTAAAGTGTGCATAAGATGACCGAGAGCAACAAAAACAAAAACCAAATCTGCAAGTCCTTATTATTTCTGCCCAGACCATTAAATCTCTGCTATGTAAGTGGCCTTTTTTTTTTTCCTCGAAGTTAAATTGAATGAATAAATGAATATTTTTTATAGTTATTTATGCAGTTTTAAAATTACTTTTAATTTTGTTCTTTCATCTAATAACTATGCAATTGCCTATCACTAAATATTAATTTTCATAAGGAGGTTTTGGCTTAAATGTATTCTGAGGAAGGCTTAAGTGACTGGTGGAGTGCTTTGCATCTATACAGTAGTACTCACTAAGCTGTGTATTTGGTATCACTGCCTTGTTGGAAAAATTAATCTCAATTCAGCAGCACTGTTTTTATTGAACTATAGTGTTCCACCCATGAAGTTACAAATGCAGCAAATGTCCTTGCATCTGAAAATGAATTGTTCAGATGGAAG